>SDVV010041101.1:0-10470 GCA_016164225.1 Gammarus roeselii | reverse complement strand
CACTATAAGCACGCTTTGAGGTTTAGTTCAGACTAGAAGCGGAACAATAAGCACGCTTTGAGGTTCAGTTTAGACTAGGAGTGGAACTATAAGCACGCTTCGAGGTTCAGTTTAGACAAGGAGTGGCACTATAAGCACGCTTTGAGGTTTAGTTCAGACTAGAAGCGGAACAATAAGCACGCTTTGAGGTTCAGTTTAGACTAGGAGTGGAACTATAAGCACGCTTCGAGGTTCAGTTTAGACAAGGAGTGGCACTATAAGCACGCTTTGAGGTTTAGTTCAGACTAGAAGCGGAACAATAAGCACGCTTTGAGGTTCAGTTTAGACTAGGAGTGGAACTATAAGCACGCTTCGAGGTTTAGTTTAGACAAGGAGTGGCACTATAAGCACGCTTTGAGGTTTAGTTCAGACTAGAAGCGGAACAATAAGCACGCTTCGAGGTTCAGTTTAGACTAGGAGGGGAACTATAAGCACGCGTCGAGGTTCAGTTTAGACTAGGAGTGGAACTATAAGCACGCGTCGAGGTTCAGTTTAGACTAGGAGGGGAACTATAAGCACGCGTCGATGTTCAGTTTAGACTAGGAGGGGAACTATAAGCACGCGTCGAGGTTCAGTTTAGACTAGGAGTGGAACTATTAAGCACGCGTCGAGGTTCAGTTCAGACTAGGAGGGGAACTATAAGCACGCGTCGAGGTTCAGTTTAGACTAGGAGTGGAATTATTAGCACGCTTCATGGTTCAGTTTAGAATCTTGCGCAGTCCCCGAACAACGCATTTACCACCAATCCAGCAATAGTCAGTAGAAACCGCTTAAATTTAATGTTCCCATAACCATGGGTTCTTCTCAGGTTAACAATAAAAAGGTTTTATGATTGATTTGTCAGTGATTTGTTACATACGGACGTAACAGATCCGACATGTCGTAGCTCATTGGAGTTTATGAATCATCTCAAATTCTCTTATTTGGTCTGGTCTTCATTATAATACACTACTCAATGCAACTAATCTTGCGTTAGTTTTGAACTACAATCACGAATTGTAAAATAAACTATTGCGTAAGAATACTTATAAGCAGTCCGTGTTGTTACACTCAAACTCATGCACTAAAAGACTCCAATTATTATTTCATGCAGGAGTGCAACCCGCCTCATGAGACCTGTCCCAACGCCCTGCAATCTCCAACAGCGGCAAACAGTCTCTCCAGCTGCGATCGTTGGCGTATTGCTTAGCTTTCCGTCCATGCATTGAAGCCGCTGTGAGACCGGTCGTAGGGCTCTTCTTATTAGGGGCGCCACAGTCATGGTTACACTCTTTGGGAGAGTCAGAGTTTCGTTGCTTTACTCATTAATGGCGTCGCAGCTCCCTGACTGACGACTCATTAGAGGCGCCCCAGTGTCGAGGGTGTACTCATTAGGAGCCACACAGTCTAGATGCCTTACAGCGAGAAATCTCGTGTACAGTTGCAGAAACAAAATGACTTTTTGAAATCAATGGGTTTTGTTTTCATGATTAGGCATTGTGGATGCTTGAACAATCTTGTGGGTTCCAGGTCGTAAAAATCGTAGATTCATACTTCATACAATTTAGCAGACAAGTAAACGTTAACAGTTTATTCAATCACGTAACGGTTTTGATGAGTTGCCATCTTTCATCGTCTGGGGTGACACTTTTGCACATGAAACAAAAAAAATATTGTGACCACCTTTAACCCACTGGAGACTATTATTTTATAAACGTAATTCGTCGAATTGCGAAGAGACATGACAATTTTTGACAGGAAAGTATTTCGCTACGATTTCTTCATTCTCGTAAGGTCAGGCAAATTCGAACACGACAGCGTTGGACGCTGCGCAAGTGGAAGTCTGCTTTACAAATGAGTGGGATAGTGGGAAAATCACATTTATGTGAAATTGAAGGAGAGAAAATGTCAGAGAAGTAACCAAAGTTAATGGAAGCTTCCTTGTTAGTACACATGGTTTCAAATTATTGAAAGACAAGTTTGACCTAAATAATGACAACATCTCCGGGCTCAATTTTAGGTGACGCAGACCTAGCGACGAGCTGCGACTCTCCTTGCAGCACTGGGTATGATAGAACATCGAGACACGTTCTCAGACCATTCGGTCCAAAACCTCCAAATATGGAGTGGACAAAAAATTGGAGAATGTATCTAAGAACCATATCTTGCGAAGCACTGTATCCTCGCCATCATGCACTGGCCCTCGTCACCAGCAGGCTCTTCTGGCCCCATAGCCTGTTGCCTTTAGCGAGGCAATTCTGTTGGTAGCTCAGGATGGTCGAAGAAGTAAACGGTAAATGAACAATCGTCAGACAAAATTCTATCAAGTAGAACATTCACTGCTCATGAACTCAGTCATAAGGAATAACATACATTGTTTTGAGCCAAGCATAGCGGTTAAGCATAAGGTGAAGGCTAGAGACATATTGCCTATCGGAGTTGTTTGAAAAGTCTTGAATTTAAATTGTTGGTCGACAAGAGACCGAAAATCATTTTGTTTTCAAATAAGTCCCCAAACCCCTGAACGCAAAAACAGTTGTTTCATGGCCTCCTCGCTTATCACCTCATGCAGATCCGATAAGTTGCAAATATAATTAATAAAATATATTAAATTGGTGCCACTACGGGTGAATTATGATGCCATCGTGGGAGGAAAGCAAGGAAACTAATAAAGAGAAAAAATATTAATAAAGCTGCTTTGATGGATGGGTTATGCCACGAATTTTTATGAAAAAAATCAGTTCAAGGGATTGTTGGCGTTGATTTGTTATGCGTCACTTCAGAATGTTTTCTGAGCGAGATGTAAGAATTTAAGTACCAAAACACCTAATTGCATGAAGCCATCATTCTTTCATTAACTGCCACTCCTACAGGCATTCCATAATTATCTCACGTAAAAGATGTGTGAAATTTTAACCCTTCTTCACCATTTTCACGCATTGTCTAAACAGCTTCATATATGGAAATCAGTTGGATTTGTAAGTTACAGACGCAGAACCGAGCTTGAGAAAAATATCCTGGTGAAATGAGGGAAAAACCTTCATGGTAGAAATTCTATTCATTTCTGATGATTGATTTCCTATACCCGCTGTACAATAATTCCCATTTTCTATAAAGCAATTT
Source organism: Gammarus roeselii (assembly GCA_016164225.1). NCBI lineage: Eukaryota > Metazoa > Arthropoda > Malacostraca > Amphipoda > Gammaridae > Gammarus > Gammarus roeselii. The sequence goes on along the minus strand of SDVV010041101.1, from coordinate 7,329 downwards.
CCGATGCGATCGTTTTTTTGCTTTTAAATCATCATGAAACCAACACAGTCGAACTTTAATAACTATTTTTTGCAACATGGGCCTTCACAACATACTTAGCAATGTTATCGAAATGTACGGCAAACAGATTAAAAATATTCCCCACGCAAGTAATTAATTCATCGTACGTAACCTAATATATGACTATCTCATCTTCTCCCACTCTTCTTGGCTCGGCTTTGCAATAGCCGATAATTTGGAATTGTCAGAAGGTTCTTGCAAATGCAACATATAATGACCTTTTTGTCACCCAGCAACAATCAGCACATTGCTTTTCTGATGAAAGTTTTAGGTATATAAAAACTAAAAATGTAGTAGGACTTGCAGAAATTATGACATGTTTCTGCACTTTACGAAAACGTTTAATTGTTCGGCAATCTATAAATATTTAACGGATCAAATAATTTCAAGGCCTACATAAAACGGATCAAATTATTTCAAGGCCTACAGAGGCATATGTTCCCAAAGAAAGGTAAGTGACTGTGATGCTTGACATCTACGAATTATTGTATGAATAATGAACAATTTCAATGGTATTTACACAATCCAGTAACGGTTGACTTGAAAAAAACTCACTTGCATCTAAAAACAAAGCACTGAGGCCTGTGGAAGGCCCCTACTCCGACTGCAAGGAACATCTCACGTCAGAATTCCAAATGAATTTACCGTCTTAGCCCACCCGTCCGCCGGTCCAGGGCGGTAAGCGAATTGGAATAGCTCAAAATAATCAATCAAAAACACCATAACGTAGTCGCCTGAGCTGGGCAACCTGGATGAAATAGCATGACGTGTTTTAAAATACACAATAGATGAAATTAATCATGAGTAGCACAGCTGATTGGTTTCATTCGAAATGAATCTGGATGCTAGTCCTTGTTGATGAAACAAACTTGACTTTTTTCAACTATCAATTCAACTTCAATGTCATCCTAATTCGATATTGTGTCCCAACAATGACTTTGAGATAATTGTAAGTCGTAATTATCTGCTTTGCGTGGGTGAGCGCGTTTATTCCGTGTTGTTCTCTTCCACTGCCCCTCGCCGACCAGTGCTGCCATGACGAGCAGTGGGTGACATTGTAAACTCGTTGGTGGAAGCAAATATAAATAACCGATCCAATGCGGTTACTTAATCACTGTTCTGGCTTTTTCTGGACCCACATCGAACAATATAGTGCTGGTTGATCATTCTTAGTGTGGTACGGAGGTTGGCCTGTGGCTGAATGAACTGTTTTGATTGTGTTTACAATCCCGTCATTTAAATGTATATATCGCTGCATTTTGCTGTAGTGCTGCAGAGCATCAAAGTGGTTTGCTCAACTCAATCAAATTGGAGAGCACAGTAGCAGTATAAATACCTCGTTCATTGAGTTGTATTGCTACTGTACTTACTCTTTCCACAGAGCAACGATGAGGGGTCGGGACGGGCATCAAATCCATTTATCAACTAAACAAACAAAAAATGAAATATTGATGGCGGTCGGATATGAAATTCGTTTCATGATGCTTTTCAATTCGTTTCATTTATGACTAAATCTCATGTATAGCTATTCAAAAAGCTATACCCAAGCAGAAGACATTTCGTTGCTTGCTGTTCCTTGACGAAGGAACAAACAACACTTGCCGTTAATAAATAAAACGAAATATAAATTATTGCTGCAACATTTTATATAAATATTCCTTTTAAATAAATACTACAAATCTTATGTCAACTCTATGTAAATGAAGAGGGAGGAGGTTTCACTTTTGATTTTTCTTATTGCTGGATGATTAACAACATTTTTTACGGCTGTACATTCAAGCAGAAGTCAGGATGTTGGTACAGCTTATGTATTGATGTTGCCAAAAATACCATTGAGCATTGAGCTGGATGCAATCCCTGATTGTTTTACCCAACTTTATTGCTTGACCTATTTGCTTACACAGACAACGAACACAAATTTGATGAGAAAGTTATTTACCAAAGTATTTTTGTTTCCTTTGCAAGTTTCTATCGATCGTTTTAGAAATAAATTCTTGATTCTTTCTCCGGAACGATTGCGTCAGGAGGAATGAGCTGTTGATTGATTTAAAAAAAACGAACGAAACTGTTCGCAATGTCTTTGTCAGCGCAGTCATTGGTGGGCCACCCGCGGCACTGCAAGGGTCATGCCCGCGGTCCATGCTGTGTGGGGGGTAATTTGACCGCTTAGTGATTTTCTGGGATTGCTATGACTGGTTCTTAATTGTTATTAGAACAATTGCTGATGCACGACACTCATAAGTTTCTTACTTCTTACATCATATGAGTAATTTTGAACGATGTTCAATTCATCATCATAGAAACATCGCATAACAAATTAAAGGTGTTATTCACAGAGGTACTAGAATATTAAAATTATTTGACCCAATTCTCGAAGCAGCAATAGAGACCGACGACAACTACGGCTTAGCTGCAGTCTTACTGGAAAACGCAACGATACTTTCATGTCTGTCCAATTTGCCTCAAAGACATTAACTAGACACTAACCATCAACCAGACATTAACCATTAACCAGACATTAACCATTAACCAGACATTAACCATTAACCACACATTAACCATTAACCAGACATTAACCATTAACCAGACATTAATCATTAACCACACATTAGCCAGCGCTCATTGGAATTGCGAAACAATTGACAAGGAATCATTAGTAGCTTTGCTTGTAATTGAATGCTTACGAGAATACTCATTGGGAGGCAAGTTTCTAATTCGCACTGCAAATAAACCTTCATTGAGGCTCCTGGGCCGTGAAAACGCTATGCCAGTCAATTGCAGTCCGAGACTGCAAAGATGGAACTTGAGACCGAGACAATTTAATTCCCCAGCCATTCATATTCCTGGCGAATCAAATTACTAAAGTGGTTGTCTTTCACAACTGCCGTTATCAGAATCAAAAGATGACTTGGAATCTACTTAGCTCGTATTGCTGTTGTGAGAGTTGGAGTCATACAATGTCTCAGTGAAAGACACGAGCATGGAAACCCAAAATGATCCAAAACAGACCCAAGTCAGGCATTACCTTGTGATTGGGTTCCTAACAGCCGTAGAGGAAGTCATGAAACCGTTCCAGAATGTTAAGGATAACCTTTCACTACACAATAACTACATTGTGAATGGCAGGAAACACGATGGTAGTCCCACGACGCTACAGAAGAAAGGCCTTATAACTGCTACAGGTAAGTCAGTACTGTATTTCGGCTATGAAAGGGATTACTCCTCCATTGGTATGGTATGATGAAATTGACAACTTCATTAAAGTATGTTGCAAATGCGTGGCGGATGCCAGCATCCCTAAGCAGATGTCAATGAGTGAATGGCCTAGACCCATACACAAATGATCGAGGGTACACTTCGATCAGTGTTTTTTCCAAAATGAAATAACACTTGTCATGGTTTGCGCATTGACACGGTATATTAAAGCTGAGGTAGTGAAAAGTGTAAGTTCTGAAGATACAATTGAGATGCTGGACACAATATTCCTTCGCAATGGCTTACCATCCTCCATAGTATAAGATAATAGCAGTTCATTTACGCCAGAAGAATTTCAAATCTACTTGGCATAAAATCTATTAAACCTGTGAGACCAGCCCCTTATCACCCGAACTCAAATGTTCAAACTGAACAAAGTTTAGCCATGCTTAAAAATGCCACAAGGAAAGCCACTAGAACATTAAAAGAACGGTTATGCCACGTATTGTTACATTATCGCAACACCCTACGTTCCGTGACGGGAGTTGCCCAGCTGCCTCATTAAATAGTGGAGTGTATGTAACAGCAAAGAGCGAATTTAAACTAGATTTACACCTGAAAAATGTAATTAAAAAATCAAAATATTACTATGTTCAAATTTGGTGACCATGCTCATGTGTTAAGTCAAAGACAAGGCTCTACATAGCTATGTGAAGTTGATGAAAAAAAATAGCATTAAGATGTATATAAGCTATGTAACCGAACTAGATATCGCGTGGACGAGACATGTTAAATAACTCTGCTGCCAGGAAACACCCAACCTCGGAACGACGAGAACAAAGGAAAATTTAATCTGGAAGAATGCTTGATAGACAGTCTACGGAAAGAATTCGAGTTGCGTGAATAATGCAAAATGAGAATGTTAGTAGCAACGCATAAGTGAGTGATCGGAATGAATGCGGTTGTGAGCCGAGACAGGGGATGCTTGATACACCAGCAACACAAACTGACCCATTGCAGAAAATAGCAAATTAAGATCCGCCCAGACGCTCAGGCAGAGAGCGTCGCCCAGTAGATCGATACATAGCTGGAGATAAGACCAATGTTCGGTCAAGTCATAAGGGTTTGAATGACATAACTCCTCGTAAAAAGGGAGGAGTGTCATATATTCATACCAGGGTCATGTCTTCATGTGTTACGAAAGAGGCTTCCTGTACGTGACTGTCGTAGTAATAAGTTCTTCGTAAATTCGCTCTGCGCAAACCATAAGATCGCTTTGCTCCGTTAATATGATCAGGCAATGTAATTTGTAAAAGGAACCAGTAGCAAGGAGCATAATCTTAAGTGAACGGACGTTCTTCGCAATGAAAGACGGCGCTTGAGACTGACCATAACAACTCAGAAGACTAGAGTTCGTCCCAAGCCATGCAAGCGGACGGACGGAGAGTTTAGCAAACGTACATATCTATAATATATTGAAAACCCATTGCTAGACGATGGAATTTAATGATTTAATAATAATAATAATAATAAGTAGTAGTAAGTACCGCAAGAACGCAAATGCGAAGGAATTAGATAGGGATAAAAGAGCCGGTCGGGGTAGGACGCGATGCATACACCTTGACTCACCGAGCGTAAGGGGGTTAGCGCAGAAATGGGGGAGGGCGGGGGGACGGTGGGTACCGGAACTGGTTTGATGCCCGAGTCAGCTAACGGACGGGGGGAAGAGGGGGGGGGGACCGGAAGGGGGGGACAGAAGGGGAACAGCGGGATGGAAGCAGGCTTGCGGCCTTGATTGGCAAGGTTAATACTATGAACATTTTAATTTTTAGTGTATTTATGATCTCCATTGTATTTATATATACGTTTTTTCTTCTGTAGATGTTTGTAGTGGAGTATAATTGGTCACTAAATGTTGCTCGTTATATATATTTATTCGGTTCTGGTAGGATTATGGTTATTCCAAGTTTCTGGTGGGAGCGGGACGTAGGGATCCCCTAGGCAAAAGTTTGGATGTGCTCCTGGAAGATTATGCGAGTTTGCTCTTACCTGTTCCTTGTCTTTTAAATTTGTTTCCGTGTCACGTTTGCTACGTTGTGAGTGTATAACTCGTTATATATTTATGGATGGTTTATTGTTTCTATATATATTTTTTCTGTGAACATATATGTTGGTATTCTTATCTAGTTGTGGTATATATGACTCATTCAATGTTTGATTGGTGGGTTCGTAGCGGTGGGGGCTTGGGATATTTTTTAATGTTTTGTTCATTTATCACTATATATTCTTTTATAGGATTAGTATGGTAGGTTTGTCTTATACCTCAATTTGCAGCCTTAGTGTTCGAATGGCCCTGTTTGTACCAGCCTGAAGGTAGGATTGCAGGCAAGATTCTGTGTTTCCCATCTATTTATTTCATCTGTATATATTATCTATAGGATTAGTATGGATTATTAGTATGATTATTGGCGAGTTTAGGTATGTATTGTGGGATGATGCAGCACCTACGGTCGAGAATCTATCTACCCATATTGCATTCCCCAGTTTTGAAACAGTTATATCAGTGTTCCATTGACGCGTTTTTCCAATAGCGAAAATACCTGAACGAAATGGATTTACTGTAAGTTAAATATTATGTTATATATACTAATGATCGATTGATTTGAGTTGAATTTGTATTGTTTCGGAATTTCGATCAGGAAGCTCATACAGTTTTAGGCACTTTAGGGTATTTTAGGCTTGAAGCATTCACATTATTTCAGGCATAAGGGGTTCGGTTGTTGCATTATTGTGGTAGTTTTATATGTATATATGACACATCTGTTACGATTAAACCGTGGTTACTTTAGTTAAAGAGATGTTAATTCAACCCTGTTATGGACTGATGTTGAGGCTAATTTTATTAGATTTTGTATGTACTATACCGTATTTACTATAGGTTCCAGTTACGTCGCCTGCGTGTCTTGGTATCTTCACACATTTCTTGTTTGTTTGGTTACATGATTGTTCATTCCAATTCATCACGTTTAATGTATGTTTTGGGTATGGTAGAGAATTAATCTTCTTGCTTTGTTTTATCTCGTGACTTTTAGTATAGGTCTTTCAGTTTTGTAGCTTCTCTGTTGAATTTTCATCTTCAATGCAATCTGTTGGTTTTTTATACAATTTATGATATATTACGTTTGTGTCTACAATATAGAACATTATTTCAGGTCTAATTTAGTTACATTTTGTTCATTTATAGTGATTTATATATCTTCTTTCATCCTGATACAATATTTGACGTGGTTATTATAGATATAGAACAGACGATTTGTTACAAATTTGGTCTTACTGTTAGGGTATTGTATATATATATTGTACGACCATTCTTCAATATTTAGGAGGAGTTAGACTGTCCCCTAGGCAAACGCTCATTCTGTTTATGCTTGTTTGTGTATTAGGATGGATACCATAATGTAGTACAATTTTTATGTGAAATATAGCAGAGTAGAGAACCTTATTTAGCTATTTCTATATATGTTCCTGATGTTATGTTTATTTCCACGAGAATCATAGGAATGTATGTTTAAGAGGTGTGAGTCCGTACTGCATCTTTGTGGAATTTTCGTCATTGATCCCTAGCATATGTGTAGTTTAACGTTTAGATGATAATTTTCGGGATGGATGGGCCCTAGTGTAGAGATGGTTTATTCTCTTTGGTTGTCATTTTGGACTTCATCCGTGTTCAACGTGAATTATGTAAGTTCTTGTAGACGTCGATCTTGAGTTTCATGGGTTTGTAGCGTTTTACTTAAGTCATCAGTAAACAGAACCCAAGCTTTTTATGGCCACACACTCTCTGAGACTCATTCATGACCACTGTTCATGCGTCTAGATTTTGGTTATGTCCAGGATGAATCTTTGTTCGAGGCTGTTCAGAGACGCTGGGTTAACAGATGCGAGGTACGTCTGTGGCATCGTATCATGACTGTAAGTTACCTCTAAATTTGTTATATATCAGTGGTAGATTGCTGAGAAGTGACCTAGTAAAGCATTATAGAGTTCATTTATATGAAACAGGAGGCTTGGATT
>SDVV010041100.1:0-10470 GCA_016164225.1 Gammarus roeselii | reverse complement strand
CAGACTAGGAAGACAGATCATTGATGCTGTGGAGGAGCGCTAAACTGCCAGTACAGGCTAGGAATACAGATCATTGATGCTGTGGAAGAGCGCTAAACTGCCAGTACAGGCTAGGAAGACAGATCATTGATGCTGTGGAAGAGCGCTAAACTGCCAGTACAGGCTAGGAAGACAGATCATTGATGATGTCGAAGAGCGCTAAGCTGCCAGTACAGGCTAGGAAGACAGATCATTGATGCTGTGGAAGAGCGCTAAACTGCCAGTACAGGCTAGGAAGACAGATCATTGATGCTGTGGAAGAGCGCTAAACTGCCAGTACAGGCTAGGAAGACAGATCATTGATGCTGTGGATGCGCGCGGGAAAGTGCGCAGTCTGACTAGCTGCAGCAAATCACGTCGCCTCAAAGCCCCATCATCTAATCGCTGACGCGCTGTGGTTCGAGGTGGTAAGCAAGGTAAATTAATTTGGCAGACCTTGCAAATTAGATTAAAATATTAAAAATAGGATTCGTTAGATAAAAATTACCGTCCGTCAGACTCGGTATCAATATTTCTCGACGCTCATGTTCACAAAGCTGTATAACAGAATATCATCCGGTCTCATTTGCAGTCCCCCCGATCACTCTGTCAATTGATTGGATCGCATAAGCAATCATCCCCGGTGCTCTTCAACTATATTAGAATCTGACTGAGGGTAAAAATACTCTCCGTCACGAGAGAGAGAAACTTAATGGACAAATATTGAAAAAGGAATCATGGACGAGAGCACATTCTGACAGAAGAAAATAATCTTACTTGCAGGGTATAATAGGATATAGAATTGTTCGGTATGATTAAGATGTGAACCAATTAACACAGATTTTCTTTTTGGACTTGAAATAGTTTTTAATATTATGGATATGAACAACTTGAATGGAGTAGCGCAGGCAATTGAATGAAGCAAACTCGTGCTATGGAATGGATCTCGATAAATTTTAAAATAAGTAGACGTTTTTGCAACTTCTGAAGTACATATTTAAATAGATAGATCAATTCACAAAAAAAACATAGCTACATGGAGTAGAAATGTTTACAAGTGTTTACAAGTGTAGGAAGACGACAACAGAACTATTGGCCCAAACTAGGTTGCCTTTTGGTAGCAAGAGTGTTAGTTCTGGAGTAGAACGTATATGAGGCCTATTGGCCCAAACTAGGTTGCCTTTTGCTAGCAAGAGGATTAGTTTTGAAGTAGAACGTCTAAGAGAGCTTCGTGTGCCATTTCTGTTTGTTTCTTAACAACAGGAAATGGAACGGTTTAGCTATTTATCGGCGATTTATGTAGAACTTATCGAGAACTGACTTAAACATTTCGATTGCATTGCTGTTTACAACCTCCGCTAGAAGTTTGTTCCATTCTTCGACAACTCTGTACGTGAAGAAATTGCACGTGATGTCGAGTAAGGAACGTTTCCCAACGATTTTGTATCCATTGTTCCTAGTCACTCCGTTTGTACCTAGAGTGAAAAGGCTCGCTCGGTCAACGTTTTCCTTACCCTTCATAATCTTCCACACTTCTATCATGTCACCTCTGGCTCGACGTTTCTCTAGCAAATAAAGATTGAGTTCACGAAGCCTGTCTTCGTACGATTTATTCCGCAGCGAGGGGATGAGTTTGGTAGCTCTACGTTGAACCTTCTCAAGTTTAATAGCGTCTTTCCTAAGGAATGGAGACCAGAATTGAACGGCATACTCGAGATGCGGTCTAACAGATGCATTAAATAATTTGAGCATACTGTGCTGGTTTTTGTAAGAGATAGTGCGGGATATCATACCTAGCATTCTGTTGCCTTCTTGGCAGCATCGTTACATTGCTTGCTGCTTTTTAAGTCGTTACTAATGATGTCACCTAAATCTCTCTCTTCGGTGACGGAAATAAGGTTATTCCCTGACACTGAATATTCGTGTTTGGGGTTGTGAAGACCTATGTGCATAACTTAGCATTTGTCTACATTGAATTTCATTTGCCACTTTTCTGACCAAACATCAATTTTGTTCAAGTCTAGTTGGATCTGCTGACAATCTAGTTCAGTTTGCACTTTTCCTCCGATCTTAGTTTCGTCTGCAAACTTGCTAATGTTTGAGAGTTCGTTGTTATCGAGATCGTTAATGAATATTATAAGGAGAACTGGCCCTAACACGGATCCTTGAGGCACGCCGCTTGTGATGTCACCCCAGGAGGAGGAAGCCCTATTAAGTAGAACTCGCTGCCGTCTGTCCGTAAGCCAGCATTTTATTCAGTTTTTAAGCTCGTCTTGAATACCGATGCTGTGCAATTTACCAATTAGGCGCTTGTGGGAGACTTTGTCGAAGGCCTTTTGAAAGTCAAGGTAAATTATATGGATTGGAGATTTTGTGTCGTGGATTTCGATTATATATCTGAAAAAGAGTAGCAGATTTGTAGGACAGGAACGGTTGTGTCTAGGAGTCGCCAATCAATTTGATTGATTCTAAGATTTCTGTAATTTTATCCTTTATCAAACTTTATATCTACTTGCCAATGACTGAGGTGAGACTAATTAGACTGTAGTTGCCGGGACACTTTTTGTCCCCTATCCAAAATTTGGGGTAACATTGGCCTCTTTCCATATATAGGGGCAGGTGCTATTTGTGAGAGATTGGGTGAAAATGTTTGATACATTTTCCTCGATTTCGTTTCTAGTCTCTATAAGAATTCTAGGATGAATTTGGTCTGGACCTGGAGATTTGATGACTAATGTAAATACAGAACAAAAGTATTTATTAAGTAGAACACTCATTATGGTGTCGTCCGTTTCTAGCTCACCAACATCGTTCTCGAGAGGACCTATTACAGATTTTGCCTTTATTTGCTCAAAATATAACTGAAAAATTGTTTCGGATTAGTTTTGGCATTGACAGCAATTTCATTTTCATAATCTTTCTTCTTACGTTTCTGGACCCTCTTTAGATCTCGTCTGCTAATTTTGTATTCGTTGTTTGCTACGTCGTCATGTGGATGTCTCTGCTTAACCGAATGCTTTCTTTTCTTTGTGAATGAAGGCGCTGCAATTCTCCTTTCCAGTACTGGGGCTGATAGGCTGTTGTTCGCCTGTTTTTGCGCGGGATATGCTCATGTTCGATATTGTTAAGCGCAGTCAAGAAATAGTCAAGCGATTGATTAACATATTGTCCTAGGGTTATATTTGCTGACACCATTGACTCTCTTAAGCCATCAAAATTAGCTAATCTAGAGTTAGGGACTTTTTTGCAGTTCGTTGATGTTTTCAACTCGAGCTCTTTCAAAAAACGGATACAGTGGTGGTCACTAGTTCCGAGTGGTTCACCTACTTCGACGTTCGTGACATAAGAGTCGCTTGCACTAAATAGAAGATCAAGAATGTTGCTACCTCTTGTACGTAGGTGTCTTTACCATTTGGGTCAAAAACTTATCGTCTAGCATTTGGACTCTGAGTATCCGTCGCATTGAAGTCACACAATAAAACGTGAACATGAAAAGATAATAACTCACGTCACCTTCCTGATTTGTTTAACAATGAATAATGGAATGTGTATATGTTTGCCGTTACTATAAAATACGGTACAAAAATATTGAAGACATACTACATAGCTACTCGCGTATCGAGTATGAGTACAATATGTTCGATACGTATAATTACAATATGAAACAACATTGACAATTAAATGTACACCAATGTAATGTCACGAGAAAGTGAAAACTCATAGCTTATCTCAAATTTTGCCACTTTCTTGTTTTATATCCACAAACTGACCCACGTTCACCTTCTTGTCCTCCAGTTGAGCCCCCCTCACCTTCTTGTCCTCCTACTGATCCACTCTCACCTTCTTGTCCCAAGCTGAGCCCCCTCTCACCTTCTTGTCCTCCTGCTGATCGACCTCACCTTTTTTCTCCTCCAGCTGAGCCACCCTCAACTTCTCGTTCTTCAGATGAGGCACCCACACCTTTTTCGTCTCCCAACTTAGTCACCCTCACCTTCTTGTCCCCCAGCTCAGCCACCCTCACCTTCTAGTCTACCAGCTGAGCCATCCTCACCTTCTTGTCACCCAGTTGAGCCATCCTCACCTTCTTGTCCACCAGCTGAGCCACCCTCACCTTGATTTCCTCCAGTCGAGCCACCCTGGGGGCAGGCAGGCCGACTGCCCCTCTAAGACCGTCAGGTCCCGTGCGGGAGGCATCAGGAACTACGGCTTCTTGTTGAAGGGCGGCAGGCCGTGTTCGAGGGTGAACCCTTAGGGATGAGAGGAGGATCGGTTAGGGAGAGATGCCGAAAAGTAAACCCCGAGAGTAGACAGGGAGAGCGTGAAAACTGCGGACAGAGCCGAAGAGGGATTAGTGAGCAGTGCCCAGCTCGAGGGTGAACCCTGAGGGTTGAAGGAAAAGAGGTTAGTGTGGGATGGATGTCTTGCTTAAGGAGGAACACTGAGGGCACAGAGGAAAGAAGTTAATGAGGGATGGATGCCTTGCTTGGGAGGAACACTGAGGGCACAGAGGAGGGAAGTTAATGAGGGATGGATGCCTTGCTTGGGAGGAACACTGAGGGCAGAGAGAAGGGAGTTGAGTGAGGGATTAATGCCTTGTCCGAGAGGGAACCCTGAGAGCAAAGAGGAGAGAGGTTTGTGAGGGATGGATGCCTTGCTCGAGGGTGAACCCTGAAGGCAGAGAGGAAGGAGGTTAATGAAAGATGCATTGCTTGGCGGTGAACCTATCATCCATATTACATAAACAATTCAGTCAACACATGTATACCATAACAATTGAATTCATTGATTACAAGGATTGTAGATATCTCATTATCTCAAAATTCTCAACGTAGTATGCATGAGTCATCTATTTGAACGTCGTTCAGCGCAGAGTGTCTGAGAAAGCAGCCGGCGCGGTGCCTGCAGTCCCAACTTCTCCCTTCTCTGACCGCAACGACACGGAAGCTGAGGGCAGATTTTACGTTCCACTCTCAGAGCCATGACAATGCGCAGTGTCTGTGGCTTTATTTGTCTCCAATGATGGCACAGAGACTGCGTGCATCCAGAGTACACTTTCTCAGTTGGAGGCAGCCTGGAGGCGTGCTCTCGCCGTCTGATCCGCAAAAGCAAGCAAACCGTTAAGTGTGCTCTCTACCCAAGGCAAATTCCATACTTTCTGCTTATTCATGCCCTGTACATCCCACCACCACTCTCCCCCACATCCCGACGGCACCCTGCAGCTCCTCCTAGTCAGTCATGATGTTCACATCGGAAAGGACGGTTTCGACTAAGTCATTCAAAGAATGAATCGACGAGATGAAGGCTGAAGGGCAATATCTCCTGCCCTTCTTAACCCGAGGCCTCCATGACTAACTGGCACAGTGGCTTAGTTCCAAGATCTGTCGTCACGGGGGACATAGGTAACCAGCGCGGGTAAACAGCGAGTGTATCTATGATTCTTTTAAGGTAGCCAAATGCCTCGTCATCTAATTAGTGACAAGCAGCAATGGACTAACGAGATTCACAATGCTCTAGCTACCAAATACCCAAGTGACGCGCTCCATGAACACCAAATCGAAACTATTTAGACGGTCACCATGTTGATAGGCGGCGATGATATGAGCACATACTGTAATTTATGAATATAAAAAACACTTTTAAATAGCACAAATGCTTGGTGACTGTAAATTTGCTCCAATCGTGAGATCATCCGTTCCAAGTCTTCTGGTTGCTTCTCAAAGCATCAGATATATCCACTTCGGAAACTGGTGCTCCCAGCAGAGTACACTGGATAACCGAAACCAGTCTGGCCTCAGGTTGACGACCAATCTAGAACATCTTTCTCTGTATGGTTCAACTCCTGAGGTGAGTGATCCAAGATAAGTAATTCACACTTTCTATCGTTAAATTCCAATCAATCGCTTGCAAAGGATCAATCAAGCGCTGCACGTTTGCAATACCTTCTTCGGTGTATCTCCATGGGATGCATTATCAAGGTACCAAACATTGAACTCTGTTTCAACAGTTCGGATAACCTCGTCGTCCTCAAGCTAGAGAAAACAGAGCCGGTCCAAATGTGTCTCCTTGCTGAATTCCCTGCAGGGGACTGCAACACATCTTCGCCGTAATATGATGATGTTGGTTGCGAATATGCTTGCCAAAGCAGCCTGAAATCGCATGGAGCGCGGTTTCGAGTCGCTGTCAGGAAAGTGTCTTTTCCGATACAATTAAAAGTGTGCGCATGTCATGACTTACAGTCATGAGACACTTCAACCAAACATGATTTTGTTCTAATGTATTGTCCAAAGTTTTGATCATTTCAAATTACTACCAATAATGGACGAAAAAAAAACGATGCCATGTACTATTTTTTTTAAGTGAAAGAACATAATTTTGTATTGATTAGTTTGAGGTGGAAATACTATAGGTCATTTTGATTTATAATATTATATTATTATTAAATCTTTAAAAGGGGATCTATAATCTATAATACGTTACTATATGCAATTTACTTTCGGTCAATTTATTTTCCCATCAGAGGTATGAATGTTTTCAATCCCCCTCATGTATTGGGTTCGTTCCCAACGAAAATCTAACTTATTACGAAGAAATGAATTGCAAATTATTTTGTTGTAAGTCAGAAGTTTGTTTTTATTAATATATCACTTGAACGATCATAGAGAAGCAGTCACATATTAAAACGTATAATGACTATGATTAGGTATATTGCAAATTTTAGATTGAATTTGTAACATGACTGTATTGACTTGACACAAAAATATATAACAATGATATAGATGTGTTGATACTTTGCTTTATTTAGACTAGGTAAAAATTCGTCACCCCAGCGGCAGCTGGTCAAGGCAATGTGACGTCTCTCCAACCCACCGACAAATAGTTCCGAGATTTATACTTATTAACTTTCACATTTTATTTGTCGGTGCATTTTTCAGTTGAGTCCATTTAGATCCCGTCCATGCAGAGAAGAAGGTTCGGGCTACCGTTATATACTTGGTTTTCCTTGTTCTGTATTTTGTTTACCGTTTTTCTCTCTCACATTCCAGTGGAACGCTGGATTATAAAACTGCAATTCAACAGAGGGGGGGCTGGGGGAGGGCAACAAAGGGGATGATTGAAAAGAATACTCATGAGAACATTATTATTTCTCGTGTAACCCCTCCGTCTTGAATTAAACGACAAACCTTTTTATACGACTAAGGTTGCATCGTGAATTATCATGAAAAAAATGTAGGTTAACAATAAGGTAGTCTCTCTGTCGTGAATACTAACGAAATGCATTTGTCGTCAATATAACGGCGAACGTATGTATGTCGTGAAGTATAAGGCAAACATTGTGTCTGTTCATTATAAGTCAAGACTTTTGTCTTTAGTTAGACTCATGGCTTTTGAACATGACCGCATATGAAAGTTGAAATAGACCTTCACTCTCCAGTACCTATTATATTACCCTGCCGGGATCATTGAGTCGGCTCCTGCTAAAGACGACAGCTGTTGGCACTTCCCTTGGATCTATCTTAGCAATGACCCTGTACCCAAACACACCCTCTGTATCAACTCTCCAGAAGACTGCACTAATTTCCAGGCATCTTATTGGCGGTGTTATCGTAGTGAGGGTTACCTCAGAATGCTGAGTTTCAGTATTTCGTACGTTATCAAATGTAATATTTTCCAGACTCAGAGTAATTACTAATGCAAGATGCATTTCAACCCCACAAGCGCCTTTTAGTTCGTAGGCTTCTTCGCAAGGATCGTGAAGATGGTCAGGCTGTGCCTTCAAAACTTGTTACACAGAAACATGGTGACAGTAGATGCACTGCACATCACATTTTGAGAGCCAAAAGCGAATCTAAATGACCGTCCACCAACATCAGTCTCTGACTCAGTCGATGACTATCAACCACTAACGCCATCCCATCCAATGCTCGGATATTGTTTCGACGGAATACCTATGGCAACACTTGACTAGCTGGAAGAGCTAGATCCCTCCATGTTCACAGCACAGCTTCCATCACAACGTGAGAAGCGTCTAGAAAGTTCTTCACAGTTTCCAAGCAAGGTTCCGAAAAGAGTTTCTAACCCTTCTTTGGCACAACACCACGGATGCCAGGTAAATTGTTGCGCCTAGGAAGGCCAGAGAATTCGTTGCACCTAAGTTTTCATGATTCTACTTCCCACAGCCAGATTTTCGTCTATTTTCTTGTATCAAGCTGTTTCATTAATGACATACTGTCCTTGGGACTGGGTTTATGAATGCATTTGATCTCATACCTTTTGTCGAACATGTTCCTCACCTGTTGATTTGTCATGCGACTTGCTTCCTGAAAGGTGTGAGTAACTTCCTGAAAGTTCGACTTTACGCTGTTCATATCATCAGGAATGTTCTCCCGTTCCTGAAGTTCCGTTATGTTGATGGGCTCATGCCACCACAGGAGGATCGGTCTAATTTTCTCTCACTGACTCCTCGAGTCAGCTGGATTTTTGATTGTGGAAACAGAGTGCCAATTTTGGCGATGGGAAGAGTTTATCAAGGTCTAGCATGCGGTTCTTCATGTAAGCCATCAATGTGCCTGCAGAATGTATCCATCCCAAGGCAATTTGACTGACTGACCCCAACCTTGACGTTAAAACGTGCGAGATATTGTTCTCCACTCGTATTGTTTCGGTCCCGAATAGGATCTTCGGACCGCGCGCTAATGTGTAGGGGATAATGATGGGTTGATTGGTTTCTTTCTTCATTCTGATTGTTCAATGAATGTGACGGACTTAATAAGGTGGAATTCTATACAGGAACTCTAAGGGATTCTGTGTGAGAGAGCAAATAACCAAAAATAAATAACAGGAACGTTAGTCGAAAAATTTGTGGATCTTGTGAAGCAAATGAGAGCTCTAAGAAATAAGGGTAAAAATCAAGGAAAAATGGGATATATTACAAACGATTCATCAAAGGCATCAACGTTCAACCAACTGAAGAACCAAGTAGTAACTATGGTCAGGGCTTTCATGAAATTCAAGCAAATGCCTGTTTTCAGAGAATTGCGCAAAATATTTTGAGTTGAAAGTTGACTAAACGTAGCTAGATGAATTCGATTTACATTACGTGCAATCAAGGTTTATAAAATGGAGAGTGAATGAATATAATTAAAACCTACAGAAAATTAGGGGCAAGCAAATTCCTAATCATCCACAATGGATAATTACTTTTTTTTGTACTAGCTATATTCATGCAGAACTATATAGAGAATAATTTGGCCAACATAACTGTAAGTGAACTTGGCAAAGCGCGCAGAGATCAGCCAGGAAACATGAAAATAATTAAAAATTCAGAACGTAAATAAAATTTCAAAGCAGTTTGCCGGCCAACAAGTAGTCATGGCACCAGGAATCCTACAGGCATCCCCGATAGACTAACTAACTATAAGGGAGGATGGTTAAATTGTAGATTTGATTTGATTTGAGCCTCATTTCCACCAGAGCCTCAACGTGAGTCATAATAGGCTCCCCCGTAGGGCTCGATGATCATTGATTCCAGTAGGCTCGCACGCCTAAGTGTGCGAGGAAAAAACGAAACAACGCTTCTAACGTTAGAAAAAACGTGAAAATTTTAGCAATGTCAGACGCACGCTAGTGCGCAAAAGAAAAAACGCTTACTCGTAACAGATCTCCGCTTCCAATCCTTTAGAACATAAAGAGTGATATGTACGCACCCTAGTGCGTACGGGTAGCATCTTCGAGATTAGTGCAAGGTCAGTGGCTACACAGGCAACATCAGCTCCGACAGCAACGCAACACAATATTTACAGCTTCGCGGTTTAATTGTATAAATACAATTTATTTATTTAGGTAAGATAAAGACTCAGATGCAACGAAACGAATCCTCGCCTCCAATCCCTTAGAACCTCGTGAGTTATATGTCCATACGTCAGTGCGCTCAGATAGTATCGTCGAAATTGGTACAAGGTTCACGGCTACACAGACAAAGCCAGCTCCGGCAGGAACGCAACACAATGTTCACAGGTACGCGGTCTATTTTATTTTTATTACAATGTATTTATTCAGGCAAGATAAAGACTCAGACAAAACTAAACCCCGCCTCCAACCACCAAGAACTCCAAGAATAACATGCACGCGCGACAGTGCGCACAGCCAGTATCGTCGAAATTGGTACAAGGTCTATGGCTTTACGGATTAGATAGACTCTAACCGCAATGCGTCACAAGGTTTTATAGCTACGCAGTCCAGGTCAACCCCAGAAACTGCATATAGTCCGTGCACGCTTGAGCGAGCACAGACAGGAGAAAAAATACCCATTCACAAAATCACAAACACGAACCCCTGCACAAATACTCCAGCGTTATAATATTGTGGATCGTGACAAAGAAAGTAAGAGCAGGTTCGTCATGGGCAGAAAAACTGCTCAGATTATTGATTTCGCACTGATTGTTCAAGGGGATA
>SDVV010041099.1:0-10470 GCA_016164225.1 Gammarus roeselii | reverse complement strand
ATGCTCCAGCGAAACAGTGTCAGCTAGTGGCTTTCATTCTAGCCAATAAATCAGTGCATGTGTTATGGCTCTGGTTTCTTGATGTATTAAATCAAATCACCTCCAAATGACGCTTATCTAAAGGTTAGTTAGTCCATGCTCCAGCGAAACAGTGCCAGCTAGTGGCTTTCATTTCAGTCATGCTGAATAAATTGGATTATGCGAGTGGTGAGGCTTTTTGCTGACACATGACCAGAAAACAATAAATCAATTATTCTGCAATTGAAATGTCACTGAGGTTCATAAACCTTTACCTAACGCTTATGGCCCTTATTTATGACGAGCAGAAGAAATCGTCATAAATAATGGCCATTATTTATGACGAGTAGAAGAGTCGTCCAAGAGGGAGCCTACGAGCGTTGGCGGTGTCGGAATGTCGAACGCCCTGGACGGAGTCAGCGTCCCGGACTGGACGCCGCTTTTCGAAAGTTCCTCAGCCCCCCTGTCCCCGTCGCCGTCGATGGCGTCGGCGTTGACGCGGCCTGTGCGCTGCCTGGGCCCCCGGCCCGCCGACAAAACACCAGACATCAGAGCCACAACAAGCACACTGTATTTTCCTTTGGGGGAAGTGAACAGCTGCCGGCGTTCCTTTCCTCCTCAATCTCCAAGCCATGACATCGAACCCAACCCTGGTCTCAACGCATACCCATGTCCCACTTGCGGGCGTCCTTACATACGCCGCACTGGCGCGATCCAGTGCAGATGTGGGACATGGACACACTACACAAAACAATGCTCTGGTGTCCACACCAATAGAAACATACCACACGGGTGGCAATGCGTCAATTACTACCCAACACATAACATCAATACAGGTATCAACAATAACATCATTCCCCAAGCACTAACACCCAACTCCCCTCCACTTCTGGGGGCACCTCTCCTGTGCGTCCGTCGGCCTCACTGACGGCGGCTCCTCTGCCCGACGCATCACCTGTTCTGCCCCGGACTCAACGACCAGCACCCCTAACCCAATGTCAAACACCTAAATATATAACAAATCAACACAAACCATTAGTGGAAAACAAGTTGAACTAGATTTTTTTTCACACAAACATCACATCTTCATCGCCCTACTCCAGGAAACAAAACTTGGACAATACTCCAAAACACTAAAAAATCCTGGATACACAACACTCCGCCACGACCGTCCTAACAACTTCGGTGGTGGTGGACTCATTATACTAGTACATAAAAATCTCCACTTCACCAACACAACCGCCTTCACTATCGCACAACTTTCCCCTGACCACACTCTGGAAATTCAATCACTACACATACAAATTCACAAAAAACAATACAATATATTTAACATATACATTCCTCCATCCAGTTCATGTCTACCTCACTATACGCCGCACCTAAACTATCTTAACGTAACCCTAGGTGATTTCAACGGGCACGACATCTCTTGGTAGTAGTATATATAGGTCAGAAACGAATATCGAGGCAGTTTTATCGGCGGGCTTACGGATGGGCGACCTTGGGGCGACCATGTTGACCGGAGTCATTAGTGGGTAGCGGAAGGTGGGCAGCGCGGAGGAAGCAGGTGACTCATTCCGAAGAACGGTCAGCTTATACATGTTAATAGGTTATTAGTAGGTTATATATTTTTGTTTACATATAGGTATTTCCGTTTCAATGCTGGGCATACAGTATTACAATTCCATTGCATGTCATGTTGCATGTATGCATTTTCAATGATTGTTCTCTGAATGTTCAGGAAGTAATGACAAACACACATTTATAAGATAATTTTTACTGATATTAAATCTAACAGTTAATAATAATTAACATGCAGTATTAGGAGTAAAACTCCACACAGTTCCTGCTTACACGATTTTTTTTTTCATATTCGTTCATAATGAAATTTTTAACCTTGGTATCATTTCTACGTCGTTCGCTGTTGGAGAACCGCTCGATTATCTTTTTGACGGGTATATTTTGACATAGATAATACACAAAGTATAAGCAGTAAGCTCCACAAAACCAAAGATTGATCACTTTGGATCGGTTTATGTAGTACGAGTTGAAATTTTGCATGAGTATTATAATACGATGCTATATTTCTTCCATATGTTTTTTGATTAACCGAAACGAATCAAAAAAGTAGTGTTTGTTTTCGTTTTTTGAATATTAGGATGCAATGACCATTTTATTAGGATAGCTTGCGCTGTTAACAATCATGTACCCGTTCATTGGATGCATGAGCATTCTGTTTTCAGCAAAACACCTTATATAGGCTTGTTTCATAATTGAATCGCTCTTGGATATGTGGTCAATTTGATTATTATCCATGTTTACTGTAGATAGTTGGGGAACACCCTCCTTGCCAAACTTATTTTGATGACACCGAGTGTATAACCTACCAGGAACAAGATATTATTCGTAGTGGGTGAATTTTGACAGTTCACTGTTATACGTATGTTTTCTCTTTTTTCTAGGTTAATGACATCTTCAGAGTCGGTTGGCCTGGTTTCTATAGCAAATATGGTTCTTCCTGCAGGGAATTTTTGTCTTGTAATGAGATAAGAGCTGTTACGCGTCCCTAGAGCAGAAAGTGTTTAATGGTATGCTTGGACGCACTTTCTGGGAAAAAATTATCTAATGTTGGTAACGCAGTTTCCGTTTACATCGACGATAACGTTTGTGATGTCATTATGCTGGAGGTAATTTGGATTGCGAGCATTTGCTCCGTTATGTGTCGCTTGATCAATGACAAATAGGGCTAATTTATGTGGACCAACCCCACTGAAAGGGGAATCAATGGAGATGGAGTTTTGACCGGTAAGAAACACGATTGTTTTGACAATAAGTCGATCAAACATGTATTCAATCATGTCATTGTTTTTTTTAGTGCATTATTTAGAGCAAGCAAAGCTGTAGAGTATGGTATAATATTTTTTCACCATAATTTGCATGAATCAACTAAATATATGTATTGTTCCTTGTCATGTGTTAGAAGAACGCTACTAGGTTTTGCCAGCTCCAAACGTATATTTACGCTGACATTATCCAATAGATAACTATTTCTACCGGCTACATCGAAGTTTAGTGGTCCCATCATATGTGTACCATGACGTACACTTTCTTGAATCTAATATTCATTTTTGTTTTGATTAGCAAAATTCGCTGGGGTGATGGTATCTGGAATGGTGTTTGCAGTGATCTGTACATCATATTCAGCCCTTTATTATTTAGATCGGAGCTTTTCATTTATGTATAGGCGTTGAAATTGTTTAGTAGTCCTGTATGACTGTTTCCTTCACACTGAATGCCATTCAGGAATAGAGAATTACTTTGGAACATTCCTCTGAAAGAATCCGTCAACGAGTGTAACACTTTCAGCGGCGGCCAACGCGCTTCCATCTGCATTTCTAACACGGATTTTTACTTCTGCAGTTAACGAGCTCAAGTCGACCATTTCATTATCCGACCCTGAAATATAAAATTCAATAAAGGAATCGGCAATTCTACCATCATACAGACTGCTGTTTGTACTTAGATAGTTCCTTTCAAATTTCGATTTCATACTTGATTCAATTGAATATTTCATGTTGATGGAGGGGAACATATAAATCACTCCCAGTTCATAGTTTTCCGTAGGGGCTTCTAGCCCTGTCATGTTGAGAGATGATCCATCAAGCATGTTGTCGGTATAGAACCTCACGCGAAACTAACGTTAATGCTGCTTGAACAGTAGTATTTATTTCTAGTTAAATAATGGACGACACGACTCCATCTTTCATTCATTGTTCTTCTTTGATTTACTATTTTTCATTACTGTTCCTGTTATCTTACCTCCAGCCATAGCTTTTTTTACAACTTTCTTGATTGTAGCAATCCCATGTTCCTTGGTTGATTTTCGCATGTCTTTCTGCTCCGAGTAATCGTGTGCTATGTTTCGAGCCATATCGGCAGCTGCAGGCAATAAAGTTTTCCGGTGAAAAAACAATGTGCGTCCTACAAGACTGGCTGTGGTTGAGAAGAATCCTCTACTTCTCTGGTACGATATCGAACTTGTGAATCTGTCAATATTACCTGAACTTCCACCGCGTATTTTGTCGCGTTTCGCGAATAAAACTTCGTATTGTTTATACAACGGATATGCATATACCACCCTTATGATTGCTAGATACCAAATGACCTTTTTTATATCCAGCGATATATTTATATGGCTCTAGCTTCTTTCAAAATCAATACGCATAGGCTCGATCCACCATCCTTGAACGGGATGATACCGCCAACACCATCTCGTAGATCGATGAAAATGGAATCAATATGACTACACTGTAATTTCTTATATTTGACACGAGCGTGCGTAAATGAATAAGATTTATTTATTGGAATAACATCTACAATATTGACTTGCTTGTCACCCAAAAAACTGCGTGAAATTATATCAGAGTAAACGTTTATGTAGAGTACATTATCTTCATGAAAGACATTTTTTCGCTTACGGAACCTTCACCGACATTATATTCACACATTGCTCCGCCCATTAAATCAGCCGATCTATCGCCGACAGAGTATCAATTCACCGTAGCTTCAGTATATTTTTATTGCAATTTGTTTAGTAGAATAAAGGAATTGAACTTTATGCGTTGTATGGCACTATCATATTCAAACAATTTTGCTTCATCTCTAATGATTAGTTTCCTTAACAGAATTTTTCTGATATTGATTTCTAGCTCGGAGATGCATTCTTCCAATGTATTGCCTGAGATATTTTCGCTAGGAACAAACAAAGTAGTTTCATGCCCGACTGGTTCATTTTTATCATTCAAATAATCTACGTAGTAAACAATGTTGTACTGTATATCGTGCTTTTTTATCTTGAACCAGTCATTATAGAATACTTCTACAAGTCCTACGCTTCACTCTCTCTGTAGCTGTATTCCTGGATAAATATTATTAGTAAACTTGAAGATGTGTTGTTTTGGTACAATTGGCTACTGCCTAGCGATGAGATATAGACAAAAAAATCCACCGGCTCCTGCATTCTGCACCGGGTCCTACGTCATACAGACAACAAACTGCTTGTAGACATTAATATATGCTCTAATTAGCAAGACAATCAAACTTGTTCAACTTTATATATATTTATTTACATACATACAACATCTTAAGTAGATTTAGAGAACAAATCCTGAAGACATGGATGTGCTTTCATCGCAACTACACTCGCCAATGACGGCTTCCTCTGGCTTGTGTCTCTTCCATGTTAAATCCATGTTAACATTAGTATCATCACCCAAGACACATCGTTTTCTCTTTTTAGTGACGGTGAGTTCAACCTCAAGGGATTTTTCGGGGATGTCTGGATGGCCATAGGCAAGAGTTTTACACGCGTCGATATAGTAACGTTTGTTTTCAAATTTACTGAGGCAGTTTTTAATAGTGCGTACAGTTTGAAGCTGGCATGCTTGTTCACGAATGTTGTGTATGGTCTCAAAGTGTGTATGTTTTCTGGTTATGGATGCCTCTGTATTGTTCATGTTTGATTGTGGCTTGTGTCTGGTAATTGACACCCTTAGGAGCCGATTTTGTAGCGCGACTCAAGCAACATATTGTTACACTTTGGTTGCAAGCAGATGATCTCACTCGGGTAGTCGTCGGCTATTTCGCTTTTCAGTAGTCCAGCTTTTCTTTCTTGAATTCATCGTACAAGGAATGATTTCCGGGTAGTCTGTGTCTGAGTAGATGAGCGAGACGTTGTCACCGTAGCGTGGTTTCAGTGTATCATAAACGAAGCTGTAGACTTTTGCTCTAGCTTTTTCAAGCACGTAAAATCCAACTTGGAGTGGGTGTACCATCGGACATTTATTTGGCTTGAGGATCATGATGACTGTTTCGGAGCCGATGGCGTAGCAGTTTTTCAGGAAGGGGTTGGAAGTATGTTTTTGGAATTCGTTGGGGGTGCTCACGACCTTTGTCTCTAGACTTCTGTTGAGCGGATTGAACAATAGCTTGCCGTAGAGGCTATTTGACATAAGCTTACATAGGGACTTTTCGGAGGAGTTCGTAGGCTCCTGTCGTTTTTGGATATTTTTCATGATGAACGACTTGAAAACATGTTCCTGTTTTATGAGAAAAATTCTATGAACCTTGGTGACTACCATTCCTTGCCTGAGGAGTACTTGAAGAAATTCCAAGGCAACGAGGTAATCAGTTGGAGGTAGATGACTAGCAACCAGCTTTTGATATGCTCGTATATGGTTTTAGAGATGTTTCGAGCCGGCCAAAAGATTATCTGTGAAGGGCGAAACATCGTCCAAGGTGACCTCTTTGTGATGAAGAAGTAGTGGCAGCTCGTCTGTTTTCTTGTGCAGCTTCATCGCTGACTTGGGCATCGATACAGACAATGTACGTATACTCGTCAGAACAGTCCGCATTTACCAAGTCGAATGCTTGAATTTCTTCGGATGTGAGCTCGAGGATTTTGCCAATGATGAGGGGCTCGCTGAAGCATCCACCATAAAGACTGTTAAAATACCACATTGCTGCCGAAGACACAGGTAGTTTAGGGTCATAGTCTTTGTATCGGAGCTTGTTCATCTTGGTAAGACCTTTTGTCAACGTCACGAATCCGCCTCGTGTATTTTTGACAGTCAACTTCAGGAGATATATATCTTTGACCAGCTCCAGTTTCATCTTGCCTTCGTTGAGGGCAGCTTGCATTGCAAAGCCAGGGGCGCTCACTAAATGGACGGGATCCAGGTTGTAGTCGCGTGTCATGGTCTCCCTAACTTTTGGAAGACTTCGGCCAGTAGCAGTGTGTCGATGAGCAGGTATATGATCATGTAGCTACGCAAAGTCTTGCAGTTGGCTGCCTGCCACATTTCAATAACTTCAGCATAATCAGAGTCCGATATTCCTTTCCCTCGAAGTTGAATGTAAAAGGCTTGTTGCGACGGGATGTCTGTTTGGTCCAGTACAGAATCCGATGTGACGGCTTCGTAGCAGAAGTGACCTTTTCGAGTGGCGAGGTCTAGAACCTTGTCACTAAGCCCGTAACTTGTGAGATGGGATTTGAGGAGCGGCATGTCATGGCTACTCTCTTCAAGATTTTTGGCAAGACTGTCTGAACTTAAGTTGAGGAACGCGAACGAGTCGATGAACTTGACACCGTACTTTCTCGTGTCATCGATCAAGGAGACAGAAATGCGGAACATTTTGTCTGACTGTTTTGGTAACACATTTATGTAAGAAGTTAGCCCAGTCCAATCCTCGCGATATAAAGCGCATGTCATATGCCGATGCATTGTGAGCAATACATGGCATGAACCTGAATTTCTCAGTGATTCTGAAGTTACAATTTAAACACAGCGCGGCCAAGTAGTTCCCTGATATGACTTCTTTCTTGGGACCAAAGACCCCCTCAACGTAATGATTATAGTGGCGAACTCGTTTTTTAACCATTTTCTCCAAAAGCGTCCCCGCAGCATTCACATGTTTTGCTTTCGCAATATTTTTTATGTCCTGTTTGGTGAGGACGGGGATGGGATACAATGGTAAGGTGGACATGTAATCATTATAATCCAGCAACATATTCTATACAAGATGTGTCTCTATCTCCTCAAGGGAACTGTACTCGAATGGACTACTTTGTGTCCTACAATTTTCCCGTCTCTCTCCACTAGAGTAAAACTGTACATGCACAACTTGTGTATGTTGACCACATGTTTTCTTCTTGGCATGGCTCCAGCACAGATTCACAGTCATTATAACAAACAACGGGTGGTTTCATTGTTGCGTGCATGGCTGAGAATTGGTACATTTCGCCTTCTTTAGGCATACATATTTTTTGCAACCCTGTACTGGACGAACACAATTTTACGTGTCCAGCTGTTTTGCCTGCATGCATGCCTTGCATGCAAAAGGGACAAAAAAAAGTTGTCTATATAGGTCGTATGTCTAAATGTACGCATAAATGTAGTTAAACATGGAATGAGTGTGACATGGTTGGCATCTAAGATTTGCACTTGATGGATCGTGTACTCCTCACTGGCCTTTAAATTGCCTCTGTATACCGTGACCAGAACATACCTTTCCTTCTCTTCTGTGAGCTGATACAGTCTAATGTCAACTTCACAATCTCTTCCTATATTAGGTAAATCTTCTAGAGCAACATTTTTTTTTTCAATGCGAGTTTTTGGAAAATTAAAGTAAGTATCTTCGAAAGGCAGATATGTATCACATGATTGTTTTCTTTTCCTTGTGAGGTTTGCTTCCTGCTTTAAGTGGAAGTGGGCAATCATGCTAGTGAGTACTCAATTATTGTTTCTCGATTTAATGTTGACTATATGGTGGCGACCTGGACAATTTTTGGGCTAAGGAACAAAGTCACTCAACACTGGTTACTGTATTAATACTTCAGCTACTACCTTCTTTCTCCTGTTTTTCTAATTTATTATGTAAATCTACCCCGAGATCCTCAATCAACTCACTTAAAATCACGTTTTTTTGTCAGCTGGATTGCTTTTGTGTTTATCACCCAACTTGATGCCCATTTTAACCTTCACGGTGCATTGTAGTCTTTGGAATGTTCCTAATTTAGATTCAGCGTGTTCCACTAATTCCTTGCATCCCAATGTAATCATGGACTATTTGTTGACATGTTAAGTGTATGGTATATGAGTAGACGTTACGAAATTATTTTCCAAAAAAAACTGAGCAAGGTTGATGAAATATAGCCTCACGCAAAGGATCCGATCCATCAGTAGCGACGAACTATTCCGAAGACAGCGCCAAGGACGAACTATCAGTAGCGACGAAATGTTCAACAGGAGACGGAGCCGAACCATCAGTAGACTGAGTTATGAACTGTCCAACAGGAGACAGCACCAAGGGTGCATCAGCAGTAGGCTGAACTCCGCGTTGTTCCGAAGACGGAAGGGGACCACCACCACCACCGGGTCGCGAGCTTGCGGACATTACGAGGCTTGCGCAAGGGCATGCGGGGGGCGGACAGGCATCATTTCGGTATAGGGCACTCCCTACATCCTCCAGCAATGGTATTTGATTCATCTTACATGAGTAAACATGGGTGTATTTAGAATAAAGTACAAAATAGACTAGCAAAGTTACAGAAAGATATCTCTAGAAGAAGAAAAACCAAACTGGTTGGAATTAGTTACATTTTCGAGGAAGGTGTGTCGCCGACGAGATCAGGAGCACAAATAATGTCTGAGCTAAACCATTCGCCCTTTTAAACAGTAGTGTACGATGCCAGATGTACGAAAACAAAATCAAATTAATACGAAATCAAAACGATGTACGTGTTGTAACCTGTTTGTCTGCCTGCAGCGGTGGGGTCGTATAAAACTGATGCCGCTGAGGTGGTGGACACAAACATCATCAGTTTCTCGTCGAGGCTACTCCTCCTCAAGATTGATCAACAAGACCGAAAAATGGAGCTGATAAAAGTAGGAAATCTTGCAGTCCCCTATAACCGGACTCACCAGATGTTTGCATTCATTGGAGCTGTTTTAATAAGACAGGATTGGTCAAGTGTGGAACTGGAGTGCAACTCTGAAGAAATACCGCTTGTGTTCTTAAACAGTAAATTAAACTGCACAAGTCTAGAATTGTACTAAGTCTTGACTTTATTGTTAGCTTCCTCAGTCATGAGGAAATCATGCTGGAGCGTAGTACATTTCACTCACTTGAGCTAATCTCGGAAGACAAGCCCCTATGGCCTTCTCAACCTATGGTGAAGATGTTGTTGAAGGAAGATGAAATTGCTTTGTTCACACTAACCGTTGTAAAGCATCATGCTCAACTTTGCAAAGTCTTCTGAAGGATGATAAGCTTTAGTCTGTTGCGGGTATGCTTGTTTTCATCGGTGGCCTCTGCCATGGTTGTCGAGGTTACCATGCATGTGTCTGCATCGGTGGTCTCTGCCACGGTTGTTGAGGTTGCGACCAATGAGGTACAGGCGGCGGATGACGCTGGTAGTTTGGGTTACTGTACCTAGGATCACCCTGATAGTTTCGGCGAAGACTAGCCAGATGACAGCCCTGATACGGATGTTTTGCTAGAGGGTACTGCGTCGGTCTGCACGTAAAAATTCATGTATTAAGAAAAAAATATAACACTGATTATGCTCAAACATGGAATAGTTTGATTACAGTGTCCAAAAATATAACGACATTTTTCGTTGAACATATCTTATCATCCCTGAAGTTCCGGGTTGATCAGGTCTACCCCCGATCGAGTTGTTACTATGACCTGTTCAGAAAGAAATGATAATAGGTTAAATCATTTGCTGAGCAAAAATTTATATGGAAGCCACATTGGTTGATGTCCAAGATATTGGTATGATCGATCTAACTTTAGAGATGTAAATAGCTCACTCTGATAATTACCTGGTGTTGCCGAACGGGTCCTTGACTTCAGCATATCATTGATGGAATACATCTGCAAAGA
>SDVV010041098.1:0-10470 GCA_016164225.1 Gammarus roeselii | reverse complement strand
GCTGTAAATATTGTGTTGCGTTGCTGTCGGAGCTGAATTTGCCCGTGCAGCCACTGACCTTGTACTAATCTTGATGCTACCTGTACGCACTAGGGTGCATATATATACTCTTCAAATTCAAAAGGATTGGAAGCGGAGGTCCGTTTCGTGTAAGCGTTTTTCTTTTGCGCACCAGCGTGCGTCTGACATTGCTAAAATTTTCACTTTCTTTCTAACGTTAAAAGCGTTGTTTTGTATTTTCCTCGCACACCTAGGCGTGCGAGCCTATTGGAATCAATGATCATCGAGCCCTACGGGGGAGCCTATTATGACTCACGTTGAGGCTCTGGTGGAAATGAGGCCCAAATCAAATCAAATCAAATTCGGCAAATTATAGGGCATTGCCAGTGATTCATTGAATGTGTCATGTTTGTTTGTAGCCTTTGGCAAATTATAGGGCAATGCCGGTGATTAATTGGATGTGTCATTTTTTTTAGCATTTGGCAAATTATAGGGCATTGCCAGTTATTCATTGAATATGTCATGTTTGTTTGTAGTCTTTGGCAAACTATAGACCATTGCCAGGGATTCATTGAATGTGTCATGTTTGTTTGTAGCCTTCGGCAAATTATAGGGCATTGCCAGTGATTTATTGAATGTGTCATGTTTGTTTGTAGCCTTTGGCAAATTATAGGGCATTGCCAGTGATTCATTGAATGTGTCATGTTTGTTTGTAGCCTTCGGCAAATTATAGGGCATTGCCAGTGATTCATTGAATGAGTCATGTTTGTTTGTAGCCTTTGGCAAATTATAGGGCATTGCCAGTGAATCATTGAATGTGTCATGTTTGTTTGTAGCCTTCGGCAAATTATAGGGCATTACCAGTGATTCATTGAATGTGTCATGTTTGTTTGTAGCCTTTGGCAAATTATAGGGCACTGCCAGTGATTCATTGAATGAATCATGTTTGTTTGTAGCCTTTGGCAAATTATAGGGCATTGCCAGTGATTCATTCATTGAATGTGTCATGTCTGTTTGTAGCCTTTGGCAAATTATAGGGCATTGCCAGTGATTCATTCATTGAATGCGTCATGCCTGTTTGTAGCCTTTGGCAAATTATAGGGCATTGCCAGTGATTCATAGAATGTGTCATGTTTGTTTGTAGCCTTTGGCAAATTATAGGGCATTGCCAGTGATTCATTCATTGGATGTGTCATGTCTGTTTGTAGCCTTTGGCAAATTATAGGGCATTGCCAGTGATTCATTCATTGAATGTGTCATGTCTGTTTGTAGCCTTTGGCAAATTATAGGGCATTGCCAGTGATTCATTCATTGAATGCGTCATGCCTGTTTGTAGCCTTTGGCAAATTATAGGGCATTGCCAGTGATTCATAGAATGTGTCATGTTTGTTTGTAGCCTTTGGCAAATTATAGGGCATTGCCAGTGATTCATTCATTGGATGTGTCATGTCTGTTTGTAGCCTTTGGCAAATTATAGGGCATTGCCAGTGATTCATCCATTGAATGTGTCATGTCTGTTCGTAGCCTTTGGCAAATTATACGGCATTGACAGTGATTCATTCATTGGATGTGTCATGGCTGTTTGTAGCCTTTGGCAAATTATAGGGCATTGCCAGTGATTTATTCATTGGATGTGTTATGTCAGTTTGTAGCCTTTGGCAAACTATAGGGCATTGCCAGTGATTCATTCATTGGATGTGTCTTGTCTGATTGTAGCATTTGGCAAGCTATGTGGTATTGCCCGTGATT
This sequence comes from Gammarus roeselii, assembly GCA_016164225.1. Lineage (NCBI taxonomy): Eukaryota > Metazoa > Arthropoda > Malacostraca > Amphipoda > Gammaridae > Gammarus > Gammarus roeselii. Next base: position 8,721 of record SDVV010041098.1, on the reverse strand, counting down.
CATTAATTGGATGCGTCATGTTTGTTTGTAGCATTTGGCAATCTATAGGGCATTGTCAGTGATTCATTGAATGTGTCATGTTTGTTTGTAGCCTTCGGCAAATTATAGGGCATTGTCAGTGATTCATTGAATGGGTCATGTTTGTTTGTAGCCTTTGGCAAATTATAGGGCATTGCCAGTGATTCATTGAATGTGTCATGTTTGTTTGTAGCCTTTGGCTAATTATAGGGCATTGCCAGTGATTCATTGAATGTGTGATGTTTGTTTGTAGCCTTCGGCAAGTTATAGGGCATTGCCAGTGATTCATTGAATGAGTCATGTTTGTTTGTAGCCTTTGGCAAATTATAGGGCATTGCCAGTGATTCATTGAATGTGTCATGTTTGTTTGTAGCCTTTGGCTAATTATAGGGCATTGCCAGTGATTCATTGAATGTGTGATGTTTGTTTGTAGCCTTCGGCAAATTATAGGGTATTGCCAGTGATTCATAGAATGTGTCATGTTTGTTTGTAGCCTTTGGCAAATTATAGGGCATTGCCAGTGATTCATTCATTGGATTTGTCATGTCTATTTGTTGCCTATGGCAAATTACAGGGCATTGCCAGTGATTCATTCGTTGAATGTGTCATGTCTGTTTGTAGCCTTTGGCAAATTATAGGGCATTGCCAGTGATTCATTCATTGGATGTGTCATGTCTGTTTGTAGCCTTTGGCAAATTATAGGGCATAGCCAGTGATTCATTCATTGAATGTGTCATGTCTGTTTGTAGCTTTTGGCAAATTATAGGGCATTGCCAGTGATTAATTCATTGAATGTGTCATGCCTGTTTGTAGCCTTTGGCAAATTATAGGGCATTGCCAGTGATTCATTCATTGAATGTGTCATGCCTGTTTGTAGCCTTTGGCAAATTATAGGGCATTGCCAGTGATTCATAGAATGTGTCGTGTCTGTTTGTAGCCTTTGGCAAATTATAGGGCATTGCCAGTGATTCATTCATTGAATGTGTCATGCCTGTTTGTAGCCTTTGGCAAATTATAGGGCATTGCCAGTGATTCATAGAATGTGTCGTGTCTGTTTGTAGCCTTTGGCAAATTATAGGGCATTGCCAGTGATTCATTCATTGAATGTGTCATGCCTGTTTGTAGCCTTTGGCAAATTATAGGGCATTGCCAGTGATTCATAGAATGTGTCATGTTTGTTTGTAGCCTTCGGCAAATTATAGGGCATTGCCAGTGATTCCTTCATTGGATGTGTCGTGTCTGTTTGTAGCCTTTGGCAAATAATAGGGCATTGCCAGTGATTCATTCATTGAATGTGTCATGTCTGTTTGTAGCCTATGGCAAATTATAGGGCATTGCCAGTGATTCATTCTTTGGATGTGTCATGGCCGTTTGTAGCCTTTGGCAAATTATAGGGCATTGCCAGTGATTTATTCATTGGATGTGTCATGTCAGTTTGTAGCCTTTGGCAAACTATAGGGCATTGCCAGTGATTCATTCATTGGATGTGTTTTGTCTGATTGTAGCATTTGGCAAGCTATATGGTATTGCCAGTGATTCATTAATTGGATGTGTCATGTTTGTTTGTAGCATTTGGCAAACTATAGGGCATTGCCAGTGATTCATTGAATGTGTCATGTTTGTTTGTAGCCTTTGGCAAATCATAGGGCGTTGCCAGTGATCCATTGAATGTGTCGTGTTTGTTTGTAGCCTTTGGCAAATTATAGGGCAGTGCCGGTGATTAATTGGATGTGTCATTTTTTTTAGCATATGGCAAATTATAGGGCATTGCCAGTTATTCATTGAATATATGATGTTTGTTTGTAGTCTTTGGCAAATTATAGACCATCGCCCGGGATTCATTGAATGTGTCATGTTTGTTTGTAGCTTTCGGCAAATTATAGGGCATTGCCATTGATTCATTGAATGTGTCATGTTTGTTTGTAGCCTTTGGCAAATTATAGGGCATTGCCAGTGATTCATTGAATGTATCATGTTTGTTTGTAGTCTTTGGCAATATATAGGGCATTGCCAGTGATTCATTGAATGTATCATGTTTGTTTGTAGCCTTCGGCAAATTATAGGGCATTACCAGTGATCCATTGAATGTGTCATGTTTGTTTGTAGCCTTTGGCAAATTATAGGGCATTGCCAGTGATTCATTGAATGAGTCATGTTTGTTTGTAGCCTTCGGTAAATTATAGGGCATTGCCAGTCATTCATTGAATGAGTCATGTTTGTTTGTAGCCTTTGGCAAATTATAGGGCATTGCCAGTGATTCATTGAATGAGTCATGTTTGTTTGTAGCCTTCGGTAAATTATAGGACATTGCCAGTCATTCATTGAATGAGTCATGTTTTTTATTGTAGCCTTCGGCAAATTATAGGGTATTGCCAGTGATTCATTGAATGTGTCAGGTTTGTTCGTAGCTTCTGGCAAATTATAGGGCAGTGCCGGTGATTGGTTGGATGTGTCATGTCTGTTTGTAGCCTTTGGCAAATTATAGGGCATTGCCAGTGATTGGTTGGATGTGTCATGTCTGTTTGTAAAGGGATCGCTTCTGGGCTCGGGGCTTTGTATGTTCTAAGGCTGCGATAACAATGAGAGATTCTTTGTTTATATTAAAATAGGTAAAATTTAACGATGTAGTTCTAAGAAGTTATATGCCTATCATGAAAATATATCAATCGTTTTCGGTTAGAAAAATTTCCGATGAGAAAATTGTGGCTAGAGGACTTTTTTTTGTTTTCAATAATGCTGTGTGAGGAAACAGATGCTGTTTCAATACTAACTTTTGTGGGTGAAATATACCCGATAGTGTTATCTACATTTTCAGTTGAATGAAATTCTTACTTTGGGTGATCCGAGCGTTTTTTTACTTCTTATGAATCAACTTTACCAGGTAGTGAATGGATTTGCATATCAATATAGCAAGAATTGAGATGCTATTTGTAAATATAAAATTCCACTAAACTCTAAGATGATACTATTCTATCTCAGCCGGTAATATTTCCTCAAGCTTTTTCATGAAGCTCTGTCTGATTTCCACCCTATCCTTCCCTAGTTAATCTTGCCTATCATCACTCCTATTGGCCAGAATTTGGCGTGTAATCCCTGGCTATCACCACGGGCAGACACCGGGAAGGCTATGAAATTACAAGGTGGTGGACTTGGGAGCAGCTTCGGGCAATAGATCACCAGATGACTCTGCTTGATAGCGTCACCGAACTAGGTGTGACCCCGCAAACCCAACCCGCCGCTTTCTCATTCACAATGTGTTATGGCTATCGAACAACCTACGACTCCCCTGTTGGGGGCGGGGATGGTGTACCGTCCAGCATGGAACGACCTCAGGCTAATAGGGTGCTGCTCCAGTTTACGAGGATCCAGCGCTCTATAGTGGCTCTACGGTCAGCGATGGATGATACTAGCCTAGTCTGAGCTTTCACCAGCCCTTATGCCATCCTGGATAACCTTTTCTTTTTATGGCTCCTCAGATGATTGATTTCTCAGCGCGGGAATAAGAGATTGATCCTTTCGTATCGTCATCAGTGATGTCGATGTACCCCACGTTCCAGCAAACAGAAAAATCCTTCAGATAGGCTGAAGGATATTGTTGGTTCGGCAGTGTGGTTTTCTGTGGATTACCTTAGGAAAGATTCAATAGAATGCATTAGGCGTCTGTTATGCGAGAGAATGACGTAAGAACCAAATGATAAATCTGCATTTTTTGCTCCAAGTTTGCTTGGAACATAATATAGTACACTATACATTCGGTGGAGAGAAGCACCAAATCACATTATGTGACGACTATAACAACCGGCACATAACAACTACATTACAACGGGATTAACAGATTAGGATAATCACACCTACACTAAAAAAGCTGACATTAAAAATCTTTGAATTGCTGAAGTCATCTTTTCCTGAAGTCAAGGCAGGTGTGCTTATACATGGAACCCTTCCATACGTTGAACTGCATGACGATGGAATAACACCATTTTTGTAGGTTGATGTAGGCTCCTGTCGGTTGACGTAGGTTCCTGTAGGTTGGTGTAGGTTCCTGTAGGTTGATGTAGGCTCCTGTATGTTAATGTAGGTTCCTGTAGGTTGATGTGGATTCCTGTAGGCTGATGTAGATTCCTGTAGGTTGATGTAGGTTTCTATAGGTTGATGTAGGTTCCTGTAGGTTGATGGGGATTCCTGTAGGTTGATGGTTCCTGTAGGTTGATGTAGGTTCCTGTAGGTTCATGTAGGTTCATGTAGGTTCCTGTAGGTTGATGTAGGTTCCTATAGGTTGATGTAGGTTCCTGTAGGTTGATGTAGGTTCCTGTGGTTGATGTAGGTTCCTGTAGGTTGATGTGAATTCCTGTTGGTTGATGTATGCTCCTGTAGGTTGATGTAGGTTCCTTTAGGTTGATGTAGGTTCCTGTAGGCTGATGTAGGTTCCTGTGGTTGATGTAGGTTCCTGTGGTTGATGTAGGTTCCTGCGGTTGATGTAGGTTCCTGTAGGTTGATGTAGGTTCCTGTGGTTGATGTAGGTTCCTGTAGGTTGATGTAGGTTTCTGTGGTTGATGTAGGTTCCAGTAGGTTGATGTAGGTTCCTGTGGTTGATGTAGGTTCCTGTAGGTTGATGTAGGTTCCTGAGGTTGCTGTAGGTTCCTGTGGTTGCTGTAGGTTCCTGTGGTTGATGTAGGTTCCTGTGGTTGATGTAGGTTCCTGTAGGTTGATGTAGGTTCCTGTAGGTTGCTGTAGGTTCCTGTAGGTTGATGTAGGTTTCTGTTGGTTGTTGTAGGTTTCTGTTGGTTGTTGTAGGTTCCTGTAGGTTGATGTAGGTTCCTGTTGGTTGATGTAGGTTTCTGTTGGTTGATGTAGGTTTCTGTTGGTTGCTGTAGGTTCCTGTGGTTGATGTAGGTTCCTGTGGTTGATGTAGGTTCCTATAGGTTGATGTAGGTTCCTGTAGGTTGATGTAGGTTCCTGTAGGTTGATGTAGGTTCCTGTGGTTGATGTAGGTTCCTGTAGATTGATGTAGGTTCCTGTAGATTGATGTAGGTTCCTGTAGGTTGCTGTAGGTTCCTGTGGTTGATGTAGGTTCCTGTAGGTTGATGTAGGTTCCTATAGGTTGATGTAGGTTCCTGTAGGTTGATGTAGGTTCCTGTGGTTGATGTAGGTTCCTGTGGTTGATGTAGGTTCCTGTAGGTTGATACAGGTTCCTGTAGGTTGATACAGGTTCCTGTAGGTTGATGCAGGTTCCTGTGGTTGATGTAGGTTCCTGTGGTTGATGTAGGTTCCTGTGGTTGATGTAGGTTCCTGTGGTTGATGTAGGTTCCTGTAGGTTGATGTAGGTTCCTGTAGGTTGATGCCGGTTCCTGTAGGTTGCTGTAGGATCCTGTAGGTTGATGTAGGTTCCTGTAGGTTGATGTAGGTTCCTGTAGGTTGATGCCGGTTCCTGTAGGTTGATGCCGGTTCCTGTAGGTTGCTGTAGGCTCCTGTAGGTTGATGTGGATATCGTGGATGACGAATGATTGGCCGGTAAGGTTCTGTAGCTTGAACCCTCGCCGACAATGTTGCTATAGTATTTGTTTTCCATTGGTGCATGGCACACCATCCGATTAGTGTGTTTGATACCAGAAGAGTTGAGAAATCTCATTAATAAAGACTGATGTTAGGGAGTATTGGGGTAAATGGATGATTATTCAGTTTATAGATCATTAACACTTTATTGAAGTATTTTATTATTTTATATTTCGTCGGCTCTGTTATTTATCTGTGCCCTTTTTTCATGGTGATCAATTTTGGATTAGTTATATAATTATGTATCATTCGATACCCGCAGGAGCCCTAGGTGGACTATGCGGCGTGTTAGTTCGCTTAGTCCAACCTACGGTGGGAGAATTTGCGCTCTCCCGGGCGCCTAATAAATGTCAGAGCACAGCGAGGCGTTTTGATGGCTAAATGCTGAAATAACGTTGATGTTGATCTTAGAGAGTGAAAGTCTTGAATGGCACTGTGCGTGGAGGGGACGAGGGGAGTCGATTCAGGTTGAGGCGAGTGGAGACTACTCGACTAGCGAGGCGACGAGTCGAGACGAACCGAGGCTGGTTTAGACTAGGTGACCCAGGGAATGGGGGTACTCGTGGGACCCGCGGGACTCGAGGGACCTGGGGGTTTCGGGAATCCGGGGGACTTGGAAGACCAGGAGGATTTGGGGGGACTCACTTGGACACTTCCAAGGCCCTTTGGAACGCCCTTGAGACCCTTTGGGACCCCCTTTAGAAACTTTGGGTTCAGCCGCTTGAGGCCCCTCTGAACCCTGGGACCTCTGCTTCCCTCTCCCCACGCTGTAAAACTCATACACACGAAAATGTATATATGTTAAATGCATGAGTAGAACAATTAAATATTACAGTTCGCGGATTACTGTCACAGAGGGCGAGGGTCGCGTCGAGGCTGGTCGAGGTGCTTCGAGATCAGTCGAAGCATGTTGAGGCGAGTCGAGTTGGTCGCGACAAGCCGAGACTGGCCGAAATGATTCGAGGCAAGCCGAGACGAGCTGAGACGAGGTGTCTCGAGGGACCCGGGGAGCTCGGGAAGACCCGGGGGACTTGGGTTACCCTCCGGGATTTGTCGGGCTCTGTTGGGACCCAAGAAACCTCTGCCCCCCCTCCCCCCACCCTATCCCCTTAAACAATGAGTGCGAAATCAAAACTCCGAGCAGTTTTTCTGCCCGTGACGAACCTGTCCTTACTTTCTTCACGATCCACAATTTTGTCATTTATAATATATAATGCTAGTGAATTTGAGCGAGAGTTTCTGTTTGTTATTTTGTGAATGTTTTTTTTTTCAGTCTGTGCTCGCTCGTGCCTGCACGGACCATATGTAGTTTCTGGGGTTGACCTGGACTGCGTAGCTATAAACCCTGTGACGCATTGTGGTTGGAGTTGATCTAATTCGTGAAGCCATAGACCTTGCACCAATTTCGACGATACTATCTGTGCGCAGTGGCGCATGTGCATAATACTCTTGGAGTTCTGAGTGGTTGTAGGAGAGGATTCGTTCCGTCTGAGTCTTTATCTTATCTGAATTACTAAATTGTACCTCTACTTAACTAGACCGCGTAGCTGTGAACATTGTATTGCGTCACTGTCGGAGCTGACTTTGTTCGTGTAGCCGTAAACCTTGTACTAGTCTCGACGATGCCACTTGTACGCACTAGCGTGCGTAGATATTACTCTTAAAGTTCTGAATGATTGGAGGCGAGGATTCGTTCCGTCTGAATCTTACCTGAATAAATGAAGTGTACTGTGGTCGACCTGGACCGCGTGGCGGACTAGGTCGTGTTGCGTTGCTGTCTGAGCTGACTTAGTCCGTGTAGCCGTAAACCTTGTACTAGTCTCGACGATGCCACTTGTACGCACTAGCGTGCGTAGATATTACTCTTGAAGTTCTAAATGATTGGGAGCGGAGGTCCGTTTCTTCTAAGCGTTTTTCTTATGCGCACCAGCGTGTGTCTGACATTGCTAAAATTTTCAAAATTTTCTAGCTTTAAAAGTGTTGTCCTTTTTTTTCTCGCACACTGAGTCGTGCAAGCCTACTAGAACTCATGATCATCGAGCCCTACGGAAGAGCCTATTATGACTCGCATGTAGGCTCTGGTGGAACTGAGGTTCAAATCAAATGTAACAAATGTTAGGGAGTTATTCCTTGTTAGATGTGGCAAACTAGCACCAGTTCGTTCACATATATTTAAGATGCCACGAGATCTAGACTGTGTGTGGGACCGGACGTCCCAGGATCGGAGCATCTCTTCTGGCATTTTATCTCTTGTCGGCATCTGCGGGCGGAGGGTTTTGTGGATGGCGATATCAGCGTGCAGGAGGGCCTAAACACTGCCTCATGCACGCCTCTCGCGCACACAGTCGGCGTATCGTTCTGATTGGAGGCTGACGACGTACAGCCTTCTTAAATACTCGTACTGGATGATGGAATCTGTCTTGAAGCCACCTCCACTACTCAGTTATGGATTGTTTACTGAGCAAGCGTGTGGAGGACTGCCCCACTAGAGTGTTGGAGAGGGTGGGACCCTTAAATTAATATGAAGCAGGGGAGAATAGGTGATTTTTCTTTTCTTAATGACATCTCGGGGATTTTGTGATTGGATGGTGAGAGTAGTAGACATTGTCATGACAGTAGATTATTTACTCAGAGTTTGTTAGTGAGTAACGGTGTTGAGTGCGATAACTTGTCAGTCTGATGGTAGGTGGAGCATTAATCGACGTGTTATCAACGCTGGGGTGAACACTTCTGGAGGTCAAATAATAATACTGTCGTACCCTATGTTAATAGAAGACCAGCGACATCCGTGATTGGCATCGTTCTCGGACGAGGACCTCAACGGCAAGTTCATGATACAAAACCTGTTTTCACGCGAACTGCAACCAGCGGCCTCAGTGAAACTGCTGAAATAATAATAATAATAATAATAAAATCTTTATTGGCAACCAACATGGGCATAGTTTTACAATTGAGACATCTTATTTTAGGGTTACAGTCAGAACAAAGTTATAAAATTACCGCACACAACTAAGAACAAGTTACGGCATACAACTCTATCCTGCCTATGCGTATAGTAATTCTCTCCATCGCCTTAACAATGACGAGGCAGCGAGCGCATCACCAGAGCAGATTGCAACGAGGATTTCATTTGGGGAGTTCATAACTCGA
>SDVV010041097.1:0-10470 GCA_016164225.1 Gammarus roeselii | reverse complement strand
TTTTCTCAACTACTAGTGCTACTGTGTCGAGAGCCGCTGAGAACGTGTCTGCCAAAATAGCAGATTGCATATTCACGACGTCAGTATTACGCAATGTACTCTGTTCTATAACTCATGCATTAGTAAATCTCGCGAGTAGTTATATTTTGTACTGTACGTCAAGATGACGGGTTTCCAGATTCCTTTACGTACTGTGATCAGGCAGTTTATTTCTTGGTGGTCGGTAGGTGACTCACAAACGTCGGTGCTCGTGACAGATGATCGACAGTTCGCAATTATCAGGCAGAGCAATGAGCTTTTGTCTTATGTGATTCTTGTTGGCTGCCCAGTTTGCTGCTCCAATTATAATCTTTTAAATAAAGGTCCAAATTTATGAGGTTTTAATTGATTAGCATTGAGATATCATAAGACGTACATGTTCTTCTTCCAATAAGCTGATGTCGGGAGCTTGGATTCTATGAAGCAGAATGACTGGATACTGGATTTCGGTGGCCTGCAAATGGCTCCGACATCAAGAGATTTAATGTTTCCTACTTGCGAGATTATAAAAACATCATCAACTTCGTCTCTATTTCAAACCGTTTCTAATATCCTGTTTATGTACTCATTTTCGACATAGATACAGGCATAGCTACCTCTTTCACCTCGTTCTGTTCTGAACAGTTCATACCCATCTATCTGAATGGAGTAGCTTTCTATGTTAGGTACCAGCCATATCTCAGTGAGAACGAGTTTATCAACATCTTCATCCCCTAGCATTATTTTGATCTGGTCTATCTTAGACAAGAGACTTCTCACCCTTATGTTTTTTATTCGCACGAGGCTTGCTTGCCTCGTCGCTTGGCTTACATGAGCCCGAGTGCCCTTCAGTCACATGAACTCGGGCGCTCTACAGTGGCTATTAGCCACGATTTGCATTGCTGTTGTCGATGACCGCTGTGCTGCTTGTGATGAAGTCCATCATACAGAGCGATACATTTATTGAAGCTAAAATTTGTGTCCCATTGTGTTCTATTCGTTCAAGTGCGCTGCAAGGAATAGGTTCAAGTGCGCTGCAAGGAATACCTTGATACCTGACTGAAGATGTGTTCTATTCGTGCGGAGGGATTATAAGAAATTCTGCATAGGTTTAAGTGCGCTGCAAGGAATACATTGATACCTGACAAGATGTGTTCTATTCGTGCGGAGGGATTTCAAGAAATTCTGCATAGGTTCAAGTGCGCTGCAATGAACACTTTGATACCTGAATGATTGGACTTCCATGATTGACTGAGGGCTTGTATCAAGCAGTGGTCATCTGGGGAGTTGACGGTAGCTGTAATTTTGGATTTTTCAATACCATAGTGATTATATTGCCCCCGGGTTCATGTGGATTTTCATTAGATGGTTGCTTGAGTGCGATTAGAACGCGAACCTGACTGAGGACGTGGCTGAAGAGACGTCTGTTCTTGACCTCATTGCTTATGAAGGAAGGCTTGCTGCCCGTGTTTTGAAAATTTATAGTGTGGTTGTTTAATTTTTCCGTGAAAGAAGTCGGAAACTTACTATTTTGATAGGCTTGTATGGCTTCAGGAAGTAAATGAAGAGAAGGTGATGCTCTTACAGGTAAGTTATGTTCCAAGAACCTAGCTGTGGTTTTGGGTGATGGGGAGGCGCTGACTTGTTGTTATTGAATTAGGAATGATGAGCAGGCGCTGACAGGGCGCTATTGTTATGTGGATCATGAGAAAGCACAGTTTGCATGCTGTTTCATTGAGGGCGATGAAAGAGAGCTGGTTTGGGGCTGTTGTGGGGACTATGAAGAGGCGCTGTATGGGACTAGTTGGCACGGCGAAATTGAAAATGCGCTTCTTAGAAGGTGTTAAGATTGTGATAATGAGAGTGCATTGATTGTGAGCTGCTGATATGGAAATTATGAGGAGTCGTTGATTGCACCAACTGCAGACTCTGATTGGAAGCAGTTGGTGGCAGATGATGATGGGGTGTCACTGATGGGAAGCGGTAGGTAAAGAGATGATTAGAGGGCACTGATTGGAAGATGTTGGTGCGGGGATGATGAGGAGGCGCTGATTGAATGCTAGTAGTTCACAGCCAACCTTTCACTATTTTCACAAATTTGTTGCCGGGAAATTATTCAAATCGTGTGGCATCCTATACAAAATTAGAAATTGTCTTACGACTCCTGCTAAAAGTGTTTTGTACTATAGCCTTATTCATCCTTTTCTGACGTATTGTGTAAACGTGTATGCATCTACCTACAAAACAAACTTAAGGCCTATTGTTCTTAGTCAAAAGCGTGTCATCAGAATACTATCACATGCTAGCAGACGTGATCACACGTTACCTTTCTTTTGTCAATGGAACAATCTCCCACTGTGTCAAACCATTAACTTTTCCGCTGCAGTGTTTGTCTACAAAGCTTTGAATCATTTAACTTACATTGATAAAAGTTTTTCCATTAGAAATAATTCTATAAATGATCTTCGTAACAATGCGGATTTGCAAATTCCCCGAAATTCAACACAGTCCCAACTATTTTTAAAATACAGAGCTGCCAAAACTTGGAATTCGATTACCATAGATACAAGGACTGGCAGAAGTATTGCTACCTTTGAACGTAAACTAAAATTATACCTGTTTGAACTTTTACGTGCAGAAACTCTTGAATTGTAATTTACTTCTGCTCTGTAATTTACCGTGTCAACTATTTGTGTTTCAGCATTTCATCTATAGATGCTTTCATTCTACATATATATTTCTTCTCTCGCCTCACATGCTCAAATTTCCAATTATCTTGTTCATGTAGAAATCCGTTCATTTAGTGTACCCATCGATTATGACTCATTGAAATATTTCTTTCCTGTGTGCATATGTTGATATGTCATGCTAACTATGCAGTTAGTTTCAAATTGGTGCCATCGTACGCCAAACAATGTGTGAGTAATGTAATAGACAACCTCGTGTCGGACATTTTCTGCTCTCAAGCTAAGTAAATGACAGTTGAAACAGTAAATAGTCATGATAAAGTAAACGTCGGTGATCAGACTTACTCTTCTTATTTTTCTAGAAATTAATGATCCAACGTAATGCTTTCATCTGTCTCGACATATTAAAAAGTGGAGAGTAGAGGATGTCCTCCAACAGTGTCCGTCGGTTGGTCCCTACTCCTCAACCCTAGTTCTAAGTTGATATTAAATTCACCTAGGTAGCAAATATTGTCTTCAGAACAGCTCACGCTGTAGAAGACTTGGTATGTCTCATCTGTGTATTCTGATATTTCTGTTATTTTGTCAACATGTCGTTATACCTGAATAAATTTTAAATCCTTAATCCTTAAAAGGCTACCCGGTAACAGAGACCTGCATGTTGCATTGGCCGCTGCGTAGTGCAAAACTGAGTGCACCAAACCATTCCAGCTTTCTCATTTCTCTCTGTGTGGGAGTACGGTATGGAGGCCCTCACTGGAATATGCTTGTATGCGTTTGATGAGGAGACACTGATTGGTAGTTGTTGGTGTAGAGGTGATGAGGAGACACTGATTGGTAGTTGTTGGTGTAGAGGTGATGAGGAGACACTGATTGGTAGTTGTTGGTGTAGAGGTGATGAGGAGACACTGATTGGTAGTTGTTGGTGTAGAGGGATGAGGAGACACTGATTGGTAGTTGTTTGTGTAGAAGTGATGAGGAGGCAATGATTGGAGATATTGGTGCGGGGATGATGAGGAGGCGCTGACGGGAAGCTATTGGTGTTATAGGATAATGAGAAGGCTCTGAATGGATGCTGTTGATGTGTGAATGATGTGGAGGTGCTGATAAGAAGCTGCATGTAAGGGGATCATGATGGGGTGCTAATTGGGAAGTGTTGGTGTGGTGACGCTGTGTGGCTGAATTGGTCCAGATGGCTCTCATACGTATGCAATACAGTGGCCGCTATTCCAAGATGAGATATTTTTACATTCAGCCTTTGTAGCAATTCATCTCGAACTTGTTCATGCCCCATCTAATTATTTTATTTTCCCACTTGTGCAGTTGGGCTGACTGCAAGTTCGGCCCACCTGATGAACCGCATGCCTGTGTTCTCACACGCCGCCAAGCCTTCGCCTCCCAAGTTTAGCCAACACCGGGAACTGGAAGATCTCGCTCAGTTCGTCTATAGGAACAAGTTACAAGAAGACGACAAGCAAATCAGGCTGCATCTCCAACAGCAGACACACATATTGGAAGAGATTCAGAAGACTTTGAGTGATCAGGGTCTATTATCTCAATCTTTCCTCAAAAGTGCTGAAAAGTTGAAGCTTTTAAATACGGAGGACTCAACAGCGACGTCCACCATGGGCAAAAGTGACAGACAACCCGAAAGGACAACTGAGGTCGTTACTTCAGAGACAATGTTTCTTACAGCGACCAAATACGAACATGGAGTTACCCCCGCTGGCAGCAACCTGGAAGGGTTTTATCCAAGTGCGGCTGCAAATCTAGAAGAAATTGTTTATCGTAATTCAACCCAAACAGAACACTTGAGAGTCAGCAGTGAAGGAGAAGACAGTATACTAGGAGCTGCTCAGAACAAAGATGAAGATTACAGAAATCCTACCTTGTATCAAACTGAGAGGCCGGAAGATCCATTTGTTAGTCACATAGATAAGTATTTGAGGGACAGCACCTCAGACGTTGGATCTGAGCATGCTCTCCATGGAGATGAAACAGAACCACATCGAGATATTGCAACAGTTGAAGAGCGTCAACTCTCGTTTTCACCTCAAATTGAGCAGAACGTTGAAGAGAGTTTCTGGCCAAGGAAAGTTATTGACGACTCAAGCTCTTCTGTTAGTAATAAAAATAATCCCGTTTATACCTACACCAATGACAATGGAACCAACAATACTAACGCTGATGCTGATTTCTTCAATAATGTCAATAATAACAAAAATGTTGATACTGATGGTATTGCTGGTTTCAGAGACGATCTCTCCGCCGAGGAAGTCCTAACCAGTAGCTCCAATGTTGACACCTCTAGTAAGAACAATAATAGCAACGAAGACAATTCCCTCGCCGAGGCCGTCCAAATTAGTATCCCGGTCCTAAGCCGCCCTCGTCGCAGCAGCATGACTAAGGACGCCCCCACAAACATGGGCCCCAAGGTCGCGCTGTCCGCCGAACATCGTCTGGTAGAGTATCTCTTTGACGGCTACAATAAGCACATCAGGCCTGTGGACAGCAAACATGGGCCCACGCTTATTTCGTTCGAACTCTCCCTCTTCACGGTTCTCAAGATGGTACGCATACGTTCGGTATAGATTACCCGCTATAACAAAAAATATTCGTTTGTTTTACGACTGTACGATAGACGACATAGACTCATGGCCGCACTTGACAAGAAGGATGGCAACTTGCTCGTCTCTTCTCCATACACTCCCACACATAATAAATTCTGGTTCTTCAGTAAAAAAGGAGCCTATGCACTCACTACTGGTCAAGAGCGAGCTCTGAGATCAGAGTCAACATCAGGGACCGACAACTTTAACTGGTGTACCTACGTTGCATCATAGGGGCCGGACCCCCACCACCACTAGTCATAGAGATTAGGCGCGTCACAACCGTGTATGACTCGTCCAGTCACACTGATTCTCCACTCATGACTATCCATTGCACGCTTTCTCGCTTCCCACACTCCCCCACACCAACGATCCACCGAAACATGTGTCTTTCTATAAGTCCATGTCAACTCACCTCCGATTGCATCACCCTTCTCAACAACATTCTTACATTTATCCTGTCCATGTGTCTGAACCACCACAGAACTCGCGAATATACTTTGTTCTTTAACTCACTTACCATCCTCGTTCTGATACCCACATCGTCATCACGAATCATATCCATCTGCCTTTCACCATCCAAACATTTCCAACAGTTCATCTCAAATGCATTCACTCTTCTTCTCTCTTCTTCTCTCACACCCACGCCTCAGCTTCATACAGCACTGTTGGAACAACTCACTTCCATTCCCAAGATTGTGCATCTCATTCAGTGCTACATCACCTTACACTTTCCCTTCACTCTTCATCTCACCATTCCATCTTGCGTTGCCACACGGGAGCCTGGGCAATTAAAACACTACACTGCATCAGATATTCTCCATTTAGGCTAAATCTGGATCCACTCACAAGTTTTCATATTGAATATCTCATTACTTGACTTTGATACCCATTAACTCTCAATTTTATCATCTTACGCACCAAGCTAAAATCGGACACCAGCCTACACAACTTCTCCGAGTCTGCCACAATGCAGCATTGTCCACCAACAGCAATTGACTCAACTGCCAGCTCCGCTCTTTCGCTTCCAACCGCCCTAATCCTCGAAACGATACACTCACATTCACCTTTCTGATCACTCCATCCATGCAAACATTAATCAACCACGCGGAAATAACACAGCCCTGCCTCAGTTTGAACCTCACTGGATACGATTCGCTCTCATCGGTCCCTATTCTGACACTCTCTGTTGCCACTATAGGACCTCTGGACCGCTCGCAACAAATTCCCGCCAACTGCGTGAAAACAACACAGCCTTCCACATCCAATCTCTATCCAATCTATTGCAACATTTTTTTAATGTTGATCTATGGGAACACAAATATTCCATACTAGTTGTCACAAACAGCTTAGCGCTCAACATACCGAAGATATGAGCACAATTGGACTTTATTGCTACAAAATCGAAGCGAGGGGAAACACTAATGGAAATTATAGTTATTTGTTATCATCTAATGAGAAATCAGTATGAAATATTCATCCTCTTACCGGAATAAAACCCAGCATGACAACCACTTCAACGGAAATTCGGGTTACTTGCTTACTTCTTAACTATTCGTCATGGTGGTTATTCAACGCCTCCCTCTCCAGATCTAACACCGTATTAAAAATGGTAGCTAGTGCCATCTATCGAACACGTTGTTCCGCTCGCGTAGTGTTACACATAACAGGGTAGCGTTAATTGCTAACAGGGTTGCTTGTGTAGCCCCTACACTCTGTCCACACCTTGAACACTGGCTGATACTTTGAACACTCGTCCTACACTCTATCCACTCCTTGAACACTGGCTGATACTCCGAACACTCGCCCTTCACTCTATCCACACCTTGAACACTGGCTGATACTTCGAACACTCGTCCTACACTCTATCCACACCTTGAACACTGGCTGATACTTCGAACACTCGTCCTACACTCTATCCACACCTTGAAAACTGGCTGATAGTTCGAACACTCGTCCTACACTCTATCCACACCTTGAACACTGGCTGATACTTCAAACACTCATCCTACACTCTATCCAAACCTTGAACACTTGCTGATACTTCGAACACTCGTCCTACACTCTATCCACACCTTGAACACTGGCTGATACTCCGAACACTCGCTCTTCACTCTATCCAAACCTTGAACACTGGCTGATACCTCGAACACTCGTCCTACACTCTATCCCCACTTTGAACACTGGCTGATACTCCGAACACTCGTCCTTGACTCTATCCACACCTTGAACACTGGCTGATACTTCGAACACTCGTCCTACACTCTATCCACACCTTGAACACCGGCTGATAATTCGAACACTCGTCCTACACTCTATCCACACCTTGAACACTGGCTGATACTTCGAACACTCATCCTACACTCTATCCACACCTTGAACACTTGCCGATACCTTGAACACTCGTCCTACACTCTATCCACACCTTGAACACTGGCTGATACTCCGAACACTCGCCCTTCACTCTATCCACACCTTGAACACTGGCTGATACTCCGAACACTCGCCCTTCACTCTATCCACACCTTGAACACTTGCTGATGCTTCGAACACTCGTGAACCAAAGCACTCCGTGGGCAGGGATGAGGACAGGGTGAGGAAGCAGCATCCTAGTTTAGTAGTTTTGTTCGGAGTACAACGAGTTCTTAGGACCAGTCCAAGGTGATCTCCCGACACGCTATCCTCATCCCAAAGTACCTGGACTAAGCCCCAGCTGCTGGGGAGGGTCAAACTATCCAGGGGATGAAGGAACCGTTCTGTCATCAGACAGGTTTAATGCCCTTCGCATCGACTTGGTGATTGGGTGCACTACCTGCCCAGACCAGGTGCTGAACTGCCTCAGCACAACATGGGGGGACGTGGGAGTTAGTGGATGGGGACGAGAAAGACTCCGGAAGACCCCGGAGGATAGCAG
This sequence comes from Gammarus roeselii, assembly GCA_016164225.1. NCBI lineage: Eukaryota > Metazoa > Arthropoda > Malacostraca > Amphipoda > Gammaridae > Gammarus > Gammarus roeselii. The sequence continues at coordinate 2,242 of SDVV010041097.1, read as the reverse complement.
AACTCCAGACTGTTTTGCGGGAATGGGTGGCTTCATAAGGGTTGTCTCCTCATCCGCCTCGTTGTAGTACTTGATCGTTATCAACACATGGAACGGTTCGAAATTATACCAGAGCTTGCAATGAATGGCTACAGGAATAAAAAAACTTGATATATAATTGCATCATCAATTGGTTTATCATTACGATTGACGTCTTACGGGACCGTTACAGTTCGAGGACTTTTTTGTTATCAATGACGGCATCATAATTTGATACGTCCAATTCAACCCCTATTGCTATCTCCACTTATTTTTTTCATATTTTCTCAAGTCCGTTTTGCTTTTTAGACACAGTCCTTATCTTATTTATAAACAGTACTGCAGAAGGGTGAATCCATATGAGTGCGATTTTCCTGTCTAGGCTGGCCTCGATCCCAGCAACATGGCGGGTTCGACTCCTGGCTGCGGACTGTCAAGCAATTACTGTGATGCAATTACTGCAAATTTATTTGCGGTACGCATTTCAGTGGAGACTGTGGGATCATTCATTTTACCTTTACTATGCTAAAAATGGGCTCCGGTAAAAAAGATTTTTTTTTTACCGTTCCGGTAAAAAAAGAGCCTCTCCCTCCTCAGCTTGCGCTGATAGCCGTTTATGGTCCCACGGCGTTTATGGGCCCGCCTTTGACCATTCAAGAGATCAGCCTGAATGCTGCACTCGGGCCAGGGGCCCTCGAACCAACAGCTTGTAGCGAGCATTGTAGCGAGAACAACTACTCAACCACCAAGGTGGTGGACGAGTGAGTAGCAGTATTATAGCTTTTGAAGTAAAGCTGTCTCTTGACACTTCAAATGTAGTGATCGTTCCAAGCAAAAGTATAAACGCTTACTTACATGGAAACGATTCCTATACATTGAAATCTCCCTCACCGGCAATCAAATCAGCGTCGTGTCGTCTAGATATGAATCCTCTCCACTGACTCACCAAGAGTTTATGCGCAGGAAGTGGAGGAAAGAATGAGGGTCTGATGCGGACGAGTAGCCTATATTTATTGAACTGTTTCTTCCTGTGCCTGGGAGCACAGTTGGCCACATATGCTACCTACATACACACAACTTTTGTTCCACGGGAACATGGAACCAAATGCGAAAAGAATTCATTTCTCGCAGCATTGCAATCAATGCCTTAGGCAATCATTTCGGTCCCAACGTCTCTGCGGTGGACATCACGTATTGATGAATGAATATAAAGGTATAATTCACAGTCTCCCTTAATCTCAACTCCCGGATGTTGGAATCAACTTGCCGGAATGCATTGCAATGATGGTAATTAGAGTCGTTGTCAGTAATGATGCAGAGACCTCTCATGTTCTTCAAGGCACAAAATAGCAAGTGCGTAGCCTCCTTATATTATTTTGTTTAACCAATTCACTGTGTCCGGCGAGACAGACTGTACACTCTAGAACAAATTACCTTTACTTCAAGCAATCTAGATCGCTCTTTATCCGTAGCCAGGCTACAAGGTATTATTTCATCCGGCAACTCTTTAGAGGTATGTTACGATTACATAAATCCCGATCGTAATCTACAGTGAGTGGTTAGTTAGTTAACAACCCTCACATGGTACGGCTTAAGTAAATATTAGAAAAAATGCCGTTACGTAAGTGTTTAACAAATCATCGTGTTCCAATAAATAGTTTTAAAGTCTACGTTGTTTATCGGTTGTTTTATGCTAACTTGGGAGTGATGTTTGAAATCCATCTATGCCTCCTAGATTATAAATTAGAAATTGTGCATGAGAGAAAATAAAACAGCAAAACGACTTGATGACGTTGATTTCAGAAACATGTATCGGATGGTTAACATATTGCTCGTTTTACTGATACATGACATGCACAAACTGCATTTAAACTTCATCCCTCCTGACTTCTGTCCCGTCATTCTGATAACACGATAACCTAAAGTGAGGACAGTTATAGAAGCGTACTCTTTAAACCTGTCGAGGTGAAGAATGTCCTATGCACTCTCATTAGATTTTCCTACATCTCAGTAACCATATTTATTGAGTTTAGGGAGTATTTTGCACACACTTTAATGAGTTTAGGTAGTATTTTGCACACACTTTAATGAGTTTAGGGAGTATTTTGCACACACTTTAATGAGTTTAGGGAGTATTTTGCACACACTTTAATGAGTTTAGGGAGTATTTTGCACACACTTTAATGAGTTTAAGGAGTATTTTGCACACACTTTAATGAGTTTA
>SDVV010041096.1:0-10470 GCA_016164225.1 Gammarus roeselii | reverse complement strand
ATCTTGCTCTGCCCATGTAAAGCAATGTTATCTTGCTGTGCCCATGTGAAGCAATGTTATCGTGCTGTGCCCATGTAAAGCAATGTTATCTTGCTCTGCCCATGTAAAACAATGTTATCATGCTGTGCTCATGTAAAGCAATGTTATCTTGCTGTGCCCATGTGAAGCAATGTTATCTTGCTGTGCCTATGTAAAGCAATGTTATCTTGCTGTGCCCATGTGAAGCAATGTTATCGTGCTGTGCCCATGTAAAGCAATGTTATCGTGCTGTGCCCATGTAAAGCAATGTTATCTTGCTGTGCCCATGTGAAGCTATGTTATCTTGCTGTGCCCATGTAAAGCAATGTTATCTTGCTGTGCCCATGTAAAACAATGTTTTCTTGCTGTGCCCATGTAAAGTAATGTTTTTTTGCTGTGCCCATGTAAAGCAATGTTTTCTTTCTGTGCCCATGTAAAGCAATGTTATCATGCTGTGCCCATGTAAAGCAATGTATTTTTGCTGTGCCCATGTAAACCAATGTTATCTTGTTGTGTCCATGTAAAGCAATGCTATTTTGCTGTGACTGAATCCAATAATCCTTTGTGCTGCAACACCTATACAAAAGTTTCCGTTGTTATTTATGTCAATGTCGAGTTGCTGTTTTAGAAACTCTACCACAATGATTTGTCTGCCACCAATGACAGTGCATGTGATATGTGTTATTGACTACTATGCTCACTGACACTCTTTGTCATTCCCATGACGAAGAGCTGTTATTGGCTACTTTGCTCACTGACACTCTCTGTCATTCCCATGACAAAGAGGTGTTATTGGCTACTATGCTCACTGACACTCTTTGTCATTCCCATGACAAAGAGCTGTTATTGGCTACTATGCTCACTGACACTCTTTTGTCATTCATGCTCCTCTCAGTCAGAAATGAAACACAGTTTATTGGTGTTTAATAGATATACTTCAATAATTCACCTTAGCTTTCTGCCACCACTGGTACTGGCGAGAATCCAGACTGTCGCGCTCTAAGAGCCAACAGGGGCGCATCCAGGGTTCTTTCAGGGGGTCTCCCAACCCAAGAATAGCGAGCACATCAGAAGCGCATCTAGGGTTCTTTCAGGGGGTCTCCCAACCCAAGAATAGCGAACACATCAGAAGCGCATCCAGGGTTCTTTCAGAGAGTCTCCCAATCTAAGAATGGGGAGCACATCAGAAGCGCATCCAGGGTTCTTTCAGGGGGTCTCCCAATCCAAGAATGTGGAACACATCAGAAGCGCATCCAGGGTTCTTTCAGGAAGTCTCCCAATCCAAGAATGGGGAGCACATCAGAAGCGCATCCAGGGTTCTTTCCGGATGTCTCCCAATACAAGAATGGGGAGCACATCAGAAGCGCATTCAGGGGTCTTCCAAGGGGTCACCCAACCCATGAATGGCAAGCACATTAGAGGAGCATTCATTTTTTGTCAAGGGATCTCCTAACCTAAGAATGGGGAGTAATGGTAGCAAATATATACTGTCAAGTAAAATTTAATGTGAATTACATGCATAATTCACCTGCAAAGCGGAAAGGATGCCGGGGCGTAGCACCTTTGCCCCCCTCGGTGAGCCCCCAAATGCCTTGCAACCTTTAGCGACAGTTTATGGCCCTCCGCATCAAATGCCCGGGTCGTTACTACCGGTGGTAGCTGTTGCCAGCTGTTCTTGTCTTCGCTTTGTTCCAGACGGAGTCAGCTGAGGCTCTGATCTCAGAATGACGCTTATGTTACGGAAGATGATTATCACATGATTAGTGTTAGCTGTCATATGATTCGAGATATTTGTTATTTGATTAGTGATAACTGTTATATGATTAGTGATAGCTGTTGTATGATCCATGACATTTGTTATTTGATTAGTGATAACTGTTATATTATTAGTGATAGCTGTTATATGATTAGTGATAACTGTTATATGATTAGTGATAACTGTTATATGGATAGTGATATCTATAATATGATAAATGATAACTGTTATATGACTAGTGATTGCTGTTATATGATTAGTGATAACTGTTATATGATTAGTGATAGCTGTTATATGCTTAGTGATAGCTTTTATATGATTAGTGATAACTGCTATATGATTAGTATCAGCTGTTATGTGATTAGTGATAATTGTTATATGATCAGTGATATCTGTTATATGATCAGTGGTAGCTGTTACATGATTAGTACTAGCTGTTATATGAATAGTGATAGCTGTTATATGATTAGTGAGAGCTGTTATATGATTAGTGATAGCTGTTAATTGATTAGTGATAGCTGTTATATGATTAGTGATAGCTGTTATATGATTAGTGATAGATGTTATTTGATTAGTGACGAGCGGTTATATGACTAGTGATAACTGTTATATGATTAATGAAAGCTGTTATATGATTAGTGACAGATGCTATATGATTAGTGATGGCTGTTATATGATCAGTGATAGCTGTTATATGATTTGTGATAGCTATTATATGATAAGTGATAGCTGTTATGTGATTAGTGATAGCTGTTATATGATTAGTGATAGCTGTAACATGTTCAGTAATAACTGTTATATGATTAGTGATAGCTGTTATATGTTTAGTGGAAGCTGTTATATGATTAGTGATAGCTGGTAAATGATTAGTGATAGCTGTTATATGACTAGTGATTGCTGTTATGTGTTAGTGATAACTGTTATATAATTAGTGATAACTGTTATATGATTAGTGGTAGCTGTTATATGATTAGTAATAGCTGTTATAGGATTAGTGATAGCTGTTATATGTTTAGTAATAACTGTTATATGATTAGTGATAGCTGTTATATGATTAGTGGAAGCTGTTATATGATTAGTGATAGCTGTTAAATGATTAGTGATAGCTGTTGTATGATTAGTGATAGCTGTTATATGATTGGTGATAGCTGATATATGATTAGTGACAGCTGTTAAATGATAAGTGATAGCGGTTATATGATCAGTGATAGCTGTTATAAGATCAGTGATAGCTATTGTATGATTAGTGCAAGCTTTTATATGATAAGTGATAGCTGTTATATGATTAGTGATAGCTGTAATACTATTAGTGATAGCTGTTATGTGCTTAGTGATAGCTGTTATATGATTAGTGATAACTGCTACATGATAAGTATAGCTGTTATATGATTAGTGATAATTGTTATATGGTCAGTGGTAGCTGTTATATGATTAGTGACAGCTGTTATACGATCAGTGATAGCTGTATGATAATCAGTGATAGCTGTCATATGATTAGTGTGAGCTGTTATATGATTAGTGATAGCTGTTATATGATTAGTGGAAGCTGTTATATGATTAGTGATAGCTGTTAAATGATTAGTGATAGCTGTTGTATGATTAGTGATAGCTGTTATATGATTAGTGATAACTGGTATATGAATAGGGATAGCTGTTATATGAATAGTGATATCGGTTATACGATTAGTGATAGCAGTTATGTGATTAGTGATATCTCTTATATGAATAATGATAACTGTTATATGATCAGTGATAGCTGTTATATGATTAGTGATAACTGTTATATGATTAGTGATAGCTGTTATATGCTTAGTGATAGCTGTTATATGATTAGTGATAACTGCTACATGATAAGTATCAGCTGTTATATGATTATTGATAATTGTTATATGATCAGTGGTAGCTGTTATATGATTAGTACTAGCTGTTACATGATTAGTGATAGCTGTTATATGATTCGTGATAGCTGCTATATGTTTTGTAATAACTGTTATATGATTAGTGATAGCTGTTATATGATTAGTGGAAGCTGTTATATGATTAGTGATAGCTGTTAAATGATTAGTGATAGCTTTTATATGATTAGTGATAGCTGTTATATGATTAGTGATAACTGTTGTATGATTAGTGATAGCTGTTATATGATCAGTGATAGCTGTTATATGATTAGTGATAACTGTTACATGATTAGTTATAGCTGTTATATGATTAGTGATAGCTGTTATATGATAAGTGATAGCTGTTATATAATTAGTGATACCTGTTATATGATTAGTGATAGCTGTTATATGCTTGGTGATAGTTTTTATATGATTTGTGGTAGGGTTTATATCATTAGTGATACCTGTAATACGATTAGTGATAGCTGTTATATGATTAGTGAGAGCTGTTATATTATTAGTGACAGCTGTTTTATAAGTAGTGACAGCTGGTATATGATTAGTGATAGCTGTTATATGAATAGTGATATCGGTTATACGATTAGCGATAGCTGTTATGTGATTAGTGATATCTTTTATCTGAATAATGATAACTGTTGTATGATTAGTGATGGCTTGTAAATGATTAGTAATTGCTGTCATATGATTGATGAAAGCTGATATATGATTAGTGACAGCTGTTATATGATAAGTGATAGCTGTTATATGTTCAGTGATAGCTGTTATAAGATCAGTGATAGCTATTGTATGATTAATGCAAGCTTTTATATGATAAGTGATAGCTGTTATATGATTAGTGATAGCTGTAATACTATTAGTGATAGCTGTTATACGATTAGTGATAGCTGTTTTTTGATTAGTGATAACTGTTATATGGTAAGTGATAGCTGTTATATGATTAGTAATTGCTGTTATGTGATTGATGAAAGCTGTTATATGATTAGTGACAGCTGTTATACGATCAGTGATAGCTGTATGATAATCAGTGATAGCTGTCATATGATTAGTGTGAGCTGTTATATGATTAGTGGTAGCTGTTATATGATTAGTGATAGCTGTTATATGATTAGTGATAACTGCTCTATGATTAGTGATAGCTGTTACATGATTAGCAAAAGCTGTTATATGACTAGTGATAGCTGTTAAATGATTAGTGGAAGCTGTTATATGATTAGTGATAACTGTTATACCATTAGTGATAGTCAAAATACCGCTGCTGTTATTTCGTTTGCGCTGGTGCTATAGCTTAGATAAATTGGGTGAGGGATATATTTTCTCCCACTATGAGCGTGGGATATCAATTTAGCAATCATTATACAAGATTTTTTAGGGCACTGATTATATAACTAAACCAAAATTGAGAAAGTATGGAAGTGGCATTTCTGAACGGTGCATTTGTTTAATATTTCAGTATTGAATTGCAGTCATTACGGTTAGATTTACTGTTCCATCAAGTCCTTCCCATTGCCACATCTTGGACTATCATGGTGAAGTCTGTAATAAGAAACGGAGGTCATTGCCCACTCATGCATCATTGTTCAGCAGGCCTCATGCATTGTTTGGTATGACTTTTACATTGTTCAGCGTGACTCATGCATTGTTCAGCATGCCTCATGCATTGTTCAGCATGCCTCATGCATTGTTCAGCATTACTCATGCATTGTTCAGCATGACTCATGCATTGTTCAGCATGACTCAAGCATAGTGGAGCATGCCTCATGCATTGTTCAGCATGAGTCATGCATTGTTCAGCATGACTCATGCATTGTTCAGCATTACTCATGCATTGTTCAGCATGATTCATGCATTGTTCAGCATGACTCATGCATTGTTCAGCATGACTCATGCATTGATCAGCATGACTCATGCATTGTTCAGCATGACTCATGCATTGTTCAGCATGACTCATGCATAGTTCAGCATGACTCATGCATTGTTCAGCATGACTCATGCATTGTTCAGCAAGACACATGCATTGTTCAGCATGACTCATGCATTGTTCAGCATGACTCATGCATTGTTCAGCATGACTCATGCATTGTTCAGCATGACTTGTATATTGTTCGGCATGACTCATGCATTGTTCGGCACGACTCATGCATTGTTCAGCATGACTCATGCATTGTTCAGCATGACAGCTGTTATGGTCCGCAATTGCTGCATATGCACATGTACCACCATAACCGAGTCAACCAATAACGGCAATTCATGCCCAGGGCATGCCCGGGCGGCATAAACTTCCTCAACATACTTTATCTCATGCTTAATAAAAGCACAGAATAAACTAATTTCTCACATAACCAAAATGCTCTTATTGTATTAACTAAACAACAATTTTAGAATAGCACTACATTTGCATGAACAAGCCTCTAACAATAAATTCCAGCATCAGATGAGCAAAGAGATATTTATGACCTTACTTGAGTGAGTTCCGAGACATCACCTCTGTTCCTTCGCCTGCCTTACCTCATTAGGCCTCGAGCCGGGAGGAGAGCTCCTGTAAGCCCTTTAATGCGGCTTGATGAGGTGATGAGCTGATTAAACAATTTCTTGATGGAGAAGGAGGCCATAACTCTGTGTTTTCTTTTTATGAGGCACGATGATTCCACAAAAAGGATGTGTTCATCCGAGGGAAAGGCAATGAATCTCATATTCTACAGACAACGCGTTCCCATGGGCAATGTTGTTGCAATAGATGAAATCAATATATTCATTATGTTGACTGTGAGCGCTTCAAAACTGAATCAGTGAATACGTCATAGATCGAATACCAGACCACTTCGTTGTATATTCTAGAAAAAGACGTGATTCGAACAGCAGCGTCGTATCAAATTCGACATTTGTACAGCAGAACTTATTTTCTTTTGATTGATAATGAACAAACTTTTGCTGTTTAGGATGGATGCTTTTATTGAGATACTCAACACTGTCACTACTCAGATAAATAACGGCACTGTTAGTGTCCTTTAGTAACTACTGTAGCCGCTTCAGCTTATAAAATTGATTCAGTCTGTTGGGCTAAGGTCACGTAGAAAGTTAAACGTTGATTTTACATAAACGTTGGGAAAAAAATCACAGATGAGCACCGCTTCTAAGAGAATATTTGTCTACTCCAGCAGTGGTGAAAAATCATTTTTGTATAGTTCAAATTGTATGATTATTAATAGCATCGGTGTTGTTTTGTCTAATTCCTTTAATTTCTACCTATCACCAATATGTGCACATAAATCACGGTCGCCTCATTTAGATCCCAAAATTGAAAATCTAAATGCCTGGTCGAGTAGGAATGCTGTTGATGTAAATTTTGTGTTTAACACACTTTGAATCTAGATTATTTTGTTGGCGATTCGTAGCTTATATACCAGGTCACAGCGGAGCTGACGCTTGGTAGCCTTCTTTTACTCACGGTGTCTATGGCATGGCCTTTGACCATTTAAGAGACCGGCCTAACAGGAGTCATGTGGGCTCGAACCTTCAATATTCAGTTTACAATGGAAGTCTATTGTGAAGAGAAGCCCCATCGCTCCATGACCTTATATGACCCTTCGTAACCCTCCACGACCCTTCATGACCCTTTATTGCCAACACCAGGGGCCGTGACTTTTTCTTCACAAGCAACATTCGCTATAAAAATGCAAATTGACCAAATGCACTGAAGATCAGCATCACCCCTCAAGTCCGTTGGTCGCATTTTATTTTTTATCTGTAATTGTTGATCACCTTAGCCAAGGTAATGCGGCTCAGAGTAGCCTTGAGTTAAGGTGTAGTTTGAGGCAATAATGCCTTTGATGGTTGCATACAAACTATTGACTAGTATTATTTGGCTGGTTAGAGCACAGTAAGTGGCGGTATAGTTACGGCAACAGCTGTGCTCTAAGGTCACCGTTTTAATAGTTTGAATGATTTGTTCCTTGCCAGACATGTCATGGTAAAGGTGGCGAAACGCCAGGCAGTCATGGCCACGCTGTCTCGTGCAGTCAGTGGGATAACCTCTTCTAAGCCGTTACCATCAAGTACGCTTTATCATGGTTACAAGGAATCCTTATTCCTTCATCAGATACACGGGTCAATCAGGTGACGAGAGTGGGAAAATCATATAAGATTGCTGATCAAATAAGTTATTCCAACGACTGTCCTGGAGAGCAAGCATGCCCGGCGATACCTAAAAAGACGGCCTGGTTTATCTCGGATTTAAGGCTGGCTTGATGTGACCGTCTTTTCTATTAAATGTAATGTTCATCTGTGATATACGGCAACAAAGACATCATTTCTATAACATCTTTAAAACCGTACGGCAGCAAAGACCTTATAATGGAGCCGATGCGTCACTCTCATATCTGAGCGCGTATCATACTGTGAGGAGAGCGCCATGGCATTGCAGTGGTCGAGCATTGCACTACTGCAATTCATCACTACTGGATAGGCAAAAATATGCGAGTGATTATTCAAATAGAAAAAATACAACGAGCCCCACAATAATAAATACTATGTCACCAATACAGACCAGTAGGGCGCTTGGCTTTCCTTGTTGATAATCATGATCATGGTCATGATGCCGGGGCGATGTATACCCTCTCCATTTACATGAATGATAGTATCATTCAAGGCACGGTGCTAACACTGGCAGAGGGTATACTTCAAATTTTATATATGTGATTGTATTTTAAAATGGCTGTCAAATTTAGTATTTTTTGGGGACTGTTCCATCACACAATTGTAAGATCTCTGATAATATTCTAAACTAGTTGTCAAAATAAATATTATGTTGTATTTTGGCAACGTATAAATTTAATAGGAGAGCCGGTGCTTCTTCCAAGTACACAAACCTAATTCACGATTAGTAAACCGCACATAGGCTAGCTGTACTCTAGGCTGGGCTAGCTATACACTAGGCTGGGCTAGCTGTACTCTAGGCTGGGCTAGCTGTCTTCTAGGCTGGGCTAGCTGTACTCTAGCCTGGGCTAGCTGTATTCTAGGCTAGGCTAGCTGTATTTTAGGCTGGGCCAGCTGTACTCTAGCCTGGGAAAGCTGTACTCTAGCCTGGGATAGCTGTACCCTAGGCTGGGCTAGCTGTACTCTAGGCTGGGCTAGCTGTACTCTAGGCTGGGCTAGCTGTATTCTAGCCTAGGCTAGGTGTACTCTAGACTGGGTTTGGTGTACTGCTCTAAGCTGGTCTAGCTGTACTCTATGCTGGGCTAGCTGTACTCTACGCTGGGCTAGCAGTACTCTGGGCTGGGTTAGCTGTACTCTAGCCTGGGCTAGCTGTATTCTAGGCTGGGATAGCTGTATTTTAGGCTGGGCTAGCTGTATTCTAGCCTGGGATAGCTGTACTCTAGCCTGGGATAGCTGTACTCTAGGCTGGGCTAGCTGTACTCTAGGCTGGGCTAGCTGTACTCTAGGCTGGGCTAGCTGTATTCTAGGCTGGGCTATGTGTACTTTAGGCTGGGTTTGGTGTACTGCTCTAAGCTGGTCTAGCTGTATTCTATGCTGGGCTAGGTGTACTCTACGCTGGGCTAGCAGGTCTCTAGGCTGGGTTAGCTGTACTCTAGGCTGGGCTAGATGTACTCTACGCTGTGCTAGCTGTCCTCTAGGCTGGGCTAGCTGTACTCTAGGCTGGGCTAGCTATACTCTAGGCTGGGCTAGGTGTACTGCTCTAGGCTGGGCTAGCATTATTGCTATAGGCTAACCTGACCCCTGTTAGGCCGGTCTCTTAAATGGCCAAAGGGCAGGCTATAAATGCCATGGGTAAAAGATGGCTATCAAGCGTCACCTGCGATGTGACCTGGTATTTTAGAATACTGCTGGAATGGAGTCTTCAGCCCGTCCCTGGCTACTACTACTACTACTTCTACTACTTCTACTACTACATCGGATGAATGTGTTTGTAGGAGGCTCGAGATCTGCGGACACTTTTCACTTGAACCAATATCTAATGAAATAAAATGATTGAATATCCCTAAGCATTGACAAATGCATCAATATAAAACTTTAGTTTGTGTACGCGACGTTACCCATGGTATTTTCACGGGTTCTGCGAGTCGTGTCGTAATTGCATAAACATCTAATGATAAAAATCCAATTAATTAATCCTGCCATGTTGGGCAAACGTTTCTTCATCCATCACGAGTCGATGTTGGTCTTGTGTTCTTTATATTAGCCCATTACTCATGTCCGTTGATATTGCCTTCAGACTGTTGGGACCGTTTCTCAAAGCTAACTTAACTGTTCTCTTTTGTCTGACGTTTCGCCTCTTTTGTGGATACTGAAAGCAGCCAGAACGCAAGTTGCAGTTGTATTCCAGGAAATTATAAATCGTGGGCCTTGGCAGGAACTTGTTTATTCTGCAACACGCCTACGATTTAACTGAAGACATAGCGTTTGATTTTTTTTCTTCTCACCGTCTTTAGAAAGTGCAATTTTCAGTTACTTATTACATAAATATTTTTAATTCACATAACATTTTCACTTTTATTGTGTGCGACTCTTGATCACATGCATTGATGCATTGGTGTTCTGTTCGGCGGGTTTTATTTTATTTCAAGTAAATGGTTTCTCTGTTTTCAACATTAGGAAGAAAATGTGTCATGGAAAATGGAACACCAAGAACAATACTGAAACAATAATAAGCCCAAACAATTCATGCACAAACTGTTTCCCAGACACTTTTTAACAATCATCGAGATGATAAGCTACTACGCCAATATTCTAAGCTACGTGTAATCCGTTCGTCGAGTGCTATTTAGTTTAAGTCATTGT
>SDVV010041095.1:0-10471 GCA_016164225.1 Gammarus roeselii | reverse complement strand
TATATAAATATGTTGTCCTACGTCTGGAAAGGTTTCTTTTCGTCTTTCCCGTTGCTGCTTGCCCCAACAAGCAGGCGGAAATCGCGTACGCTGTGTGTGCTCGATGCCAAAGCAGTCGAAGTTCATCATTGCGTAACTAGGCTGAAACGGCAGACACTTTCAAACGTAACCTAAACTTATACCTGTTCAAACATGTGCGTGCAGAAATAATGAACTGTAATGTACCTCGCTTACAAAATTTACCATGTCAACAATTTGTTTTTCACCAGTGTCGTTTTAATGCTACCTTCTTCCATTTGTTTTTTGTTTTATCTTCATACACTCAAATTTACTGGTATCTCGGTCATGTAGAAACAAGTTAAATGATCTCAAATATCAAACCCATATTTTATGGCTCTTTGAAGTGTTGCATTCATGTGCATATGTTAATGTCATGTAAACTACACAGTTAGTTTCAAAATGTGAGTTTCTATGTACTAAACATAATGTGAATTTTTTAACTCTCCCGTGCAACCTACAAAGCCTACTCACCAACCCAACCTACCGAAAAAAGCTTATCGCTTTTGGAAAACACACCGGACCATACGAAGCTGTCTAAACCACAAACGCCTGTGCAAGTGAGGTGGTCTCTCCACCCATTACGCACAGAGATAACAATACATTTTCGTAGATACACGTTAACTCTTCACTTTCTTGTACGCGCTAGTACGCGTATATGCCACAATCGAATAATGTACTAGATTTCACCTTGACAAGACTAATCTTTTCGCACGCAAGGTTGTGCGAATTTACCTGAATCAATGACGGTCGCGCCCTACGGGGGAGCCTATTATGACTCACGTTGAGGCTCCGGTGGAAGTTAGCCTCAAATTAAATCAAACATAATGTAAGCAAACGTAATATACAACCTCATGTTGTACAATGTTATTTCCAATTTTCTTCTGATAAGTTAGTTTAAACAGTAAATTGTCGTGATTAACTAAATGTCTGTTGACCTTATTTATTTTACTATTTCCCTGTTCAAGAGTCCTAATGGAGAGTGCCCTCCAATAATGTCCATCGATTGGAGGGTTGAAGAGGTAAATTTACCCAGTAACCTTGGTTATCAGTTAATATTAAGTATACAAGTAGCAATGGTTGTTTTCAGAGCAGCTCACACTGACAAAAACTTGGTTCATATCAACTGTATATTGTGATATTTTGTTTCACCTCAATCTGTCACTATACCTAGATGAATTTCAAGTCCTTAAATCCTACATTAGGATGTGGACATCTTTTGCCTTTTGGTGCCATATCTCTACGTGTTTGCGCTTGCTGTTTTAAGAAACCTACTATAGGCACTAACCTCGCCCCAAATATCACTTGGAGGCCTGTGCTCAGAATTCTGTTCGCAGAACACAATATTTAATCCCACTTTCTTACATTCAGAGCACATAGGCAGATTCAAATCGTGCTTCAGAATCTTGTACACCACCTTTGCAGTGCATCAGCAAAAATATAATCACTACCCTCGGAACGGGTCACAAAATATGTGAAAACCCATTGCTAGACGATGATAATGAAAGATCGAATAATAACAATAATAATTAATGTGTTGGTCTGGTTGGGCCGCTAAACTCGACGAGCTCTGTAACTGTAAACAAAACTTTTCTCGTAATTTCTCCTCGGTCTTAATAAGGAAGAACAGTAAGTGTACTGTGTAGGTGTGTATAGGTATACAGCTGTTTCCCCCTAAATATGAGGGTGGCTAAGTAAGGCTGACAAAGAGGGGGGAGGCGCCCAATTTCCCCGCCACAATACCGCCGTGTCCATGACGGGGCTCGAACTTGCGGCATGCAGCACCAGAGGCTGGCACTGCAGTCAGATACGTTAACCACTCGGCCACGGCAGCTGTAACTTGGTTATATGATCGGATTTTAGTATGACTCTGTATAGGTCCCCAATTGTTCCTACATTAATTCACAATTTTTTTCAGAGAAGCCCATTTCTCACTCGAGTGGACTGCCGCCGTACGCTCACGTGTCTCTCACTGTTGTTTAATATTGTGTTCCCGCTTCTAAACCCATTACTCTTCAAACCCTCGAGAGCACAAGACTGCTGTGTCAACAGTCCTTTAAGTGAAAGTTTTTAAAAAGTGTCACATATATGTAATGACCTGTTTTATAATGAACACAAGTAAAGATAGTGTAGTTTGGTAGAAACTTGAGAACACATGTTGATAATATTAAGATGGGACCTCACACTCCACTTTAATTTCACCGAAAATAAAATTCATCAGTTTGTGAAACATTACTAACCTGCTAATCGATTGTTTGTAACCATTTTGCAGCTCTTCCAACTAACGACTGGAAAATCCCTTTTGTAGGAAAGAAGCTTATTCCAGAAGGAAGAACAAGGGAAGCATCTCTGATGTCTGTTAAATCGTCATCCAGCTCTTGCGTGTCATTATTGTATAAATGTAGGACATCATAAGTAGCTAGGATGTGAATAATTACCATGCATTAAAAGAGGAAAGTTTTCCTTTCCATACGTCAGTGTGTCAAAGAATTCTTGGGTTTCTGTACGTCATACACTATACATTACCATGTTTTGGTTAAATAATCTGTATCCACCAGGATGCAGACTCTTCCTAGCAAATGTCAACAACCATGAGGAAACAAAGTTTGTGAATGACACGTAGCTAACGTATGTCTTCACCAGAATTCCTTGGAGCACGACAAATGACCACCACGGCTATAGCCTTTATTTATTTAAACATCGCGTCATCATTGTAAATTGTCAAAGTGTAAATATATTAATCTTTCCTACTTGCGGTTAGAAGGGTAACTCCTTTCATGCTCATGGTATATAATAATATAATAATAAGATATTCATTGTTACTTTTGTCATGTTATTGGTGGTGTAAACCTATCTCCTGTGTTCATGCCTAGCCTATGGGAGATTATTAATTTGATTTTTATTATTATATGGTTCGCTTACTAACTTGTGATGCCAATTCAATAATTCTGTTCAAGCATATTTCATGTAGAGTTGATAGGAGTTAAATTCTATTTCATTTACCCTTGAGATATCAATTCCAGTCCATGTGCCCCATATCCTAACCATTCTGCCTACCTGCATTGTGGCACACACTATGAGTTTTTTGACCCAACTGGGTAGTGAAAATTCCATGTAGAATTTTTATGTAAAGCCCTTTCCGGTTTGTTGCAGTCTGCTCTGGGATTCCTCGTAACTACCCAAGTTATCCAAGATTCAAAACTCGCAATGAAATCTCTGCCGCTGGACGATTTTCTGGACATTCCGTGCCAGCGTCCGGATCTTGGACTGCTGTGGAACCCGTAATTTTTGCCGTTGTTCCCATATTTCTTCTTTTCCATTCCTACATATCTGTCTGGCACCAGCTTTTTGATATGAGATAAGTTGGGGAATTGAAAATTGTTAAATTGGTTCAAGTATTTGCAATTTGTGGTCGAGAACATCACAATTTACAGTCAGATATTTGCCTTATTCCTTACAAAGTTTTACCGCAATTTTTTTTGCTCAAGAGGGATACGCCCAGGTGGTAATTATTCCATTTAATTGACTTAGCCATAAATTTATTCATCGGCTAAAAATCAGTGAAATAGTTTCCTTTTCGAAACTTAGTATAAATAATTGCAACATTTTTTTGAAAATAATTATCTCAGAATAAAAACTATAGGTTTATCAAAGATATCGTAAAACCAAACAGCGTTTGTCCTAGGAAGGCTTATGATGCTGTCATTCCATACCCACTCAGAGCCCAGTCGTACTCGCACAGGAAACGCTTCCTTACAATCCAGCATGATCCAACTTATTCAGCGACGGTCTCTAGACGTCAGTCAATTCTTGGGTGTGATTGAACAGCGACGGATAAGGTGTCATTTGCTCAGATTTCCTTCAATATTGTGTCATGAATAAAAACAATAGAAAACAAACGTAAAATTGTGAATGAATAAAATTTAAATTTGGTGTATTTATTGCTCATCCACATCTGTGGTTGGGAAGAGGGTGATAGAAGGAGGACTTCTTCTCTAACACACACCCTCTTTCTGACCAAAATTATGATCTGACCAAGAATACATATAAATCAAATGGTATTCAGCTACAATTTTGCGTACGTGTCTTTGTTACCATAACGTCAACATTCATGAAAACCGGACCAAATTTCACGCCTCTTTTCTTGCCCTCTTACTGCACATGAATCAAAGTTAAGTTATGTGCAATGTTAAATTTGTCTTCCATATTTTATTATCCTAGCGTAAATATTTAGGAAAGTATAAGTGAATGACACCCTATCGAAAGCTGTTTAATCGCACACAGCAACAGACTGACGTTTCGAAGCCTCCGCACGCTCTATTTGCTCCTGCTCGGTTTTAAGTTCGAGCTTCTAATGGAGGGACTGGTCTGTGTATGTATTGTGGTTAGATCGCTTCGTATATAATTTGTAATTTCTGGCTACGCCTTTCTTGTCTTCCTACTCTTGTATATTTCAACTAGGTCAGTTAATGGTCTTGATCAGTAAATGTACAAATATTCACAACAAAATCCCAATACATCATACGCTGATCGGAAAAAATACACCAGACATGGTTCGTTAAATATTTATTTGACGGAAGGACTTGTGATATCAAGGAAGATGAAGAAAGTAATGAAATAAGAACAATATATTAATACCAAAACGCAAAAGCATGGAAGAAATATTTATCAACTGTACACAATGTCGTTTTATTTATGCATCAACTGTGACATCAATCGCGAGCTGGAGTAAAGTAATTTCAATACATTTTAAAATTTGAACTCAAGCTTGAAAGTATAGGCCTCAAAACGCGTATTTAGCTATTTTGAATAATATTATTGTAATGGTATTCATACGAACCAGTAAAGTTCAATACAATATCTGGGTCAAACATCAGAGTATAATGTTTTTTTCACGGTCCATCGTTACTTTAGATTGCAAACAAAATATGTCGATTAAAATAACAACATTTTCGCCATCCGTTTAGGAGTTATTTCTGTACGATTATAAACGGCTTTGTCTGTAAAATATGCTATTTACGATCAATCTAGCTTACATCGCAATGATAAGCAGCAATTCAACAAAAATAACAACAACAGACGAAGTCAGGCATAACGAAGCAGCAGATGAAACCAGCATTGCCGCCACTACTTTTTCTTCTTCGTCTAGAATATGGATCTTCCAACCCATGTTGAAGCCGGTCCAGCTGTTGTAGTACACGATGGCCGGCCAAGACTTGTTCGGGAACACATTCAGTACGCTTGGGCCACCGTCTGTAGGGGAAAACGTCACATAACACGTAGAATATAAAAGCATAAAACGGTATTATAAATTTAACACTGAAAGTAAATGTTTCTCGCAGAAATGCCGTTAAGCCTTGCACTTTATGGTACAAAATACTGGACAAACTAACTAAGATTTTTGTATGAATGCAACTTTTTACAAAGAATATTCTATCTGAATTAAAATACAAAAGTTGGTTTCTCAAAAATAAACATAAACTAGCACGTTTGTCCTAGGAAGGCTCATGATGCTTTCATTACTTGCACACGCAAGGCCTGCTTATCTAAGCACATATTCTAGCGGCGTTGTGGCTCACCCATTCTTTGCACACAGTCCCAAAACATGCTAGTCCCAGCCCTCTTATGGCGGCAGCGTGGATCACACATTCTCCGCACACGGCCCCAAAACATGCTAGTCCCAGCACTCTTATAGCGGCAGTGTGGCTCACCCATTCTTTGCACACAGTCCCAAAACATGCTAGTCCCAGCCCTCTTATGGCGGCAGCGTGGTTCACACATTCTCCGCTCACGGCCCCAAAACATGCTAGTCCCAGCCCTCTTATGACGGCAGCGTGGATCACCCATTCTCTGCACATGACCCCAAAACATGCTGGTCCCAGCCCTCTTATGGCGGCAGCGTGGATCACCCATTCTCTGCACATGGCCCCAAAACATGCTAGTCCCAGCCCTCTTATGGCGGTAGTGTGGCTCACCCATTGGCTGAACACGGCCCCAAAACATGCTGGTCCCAGCCCTCTAATGACGGCAGCGTGGATCACCCATTCTCTGCACAAGGCCCCAAAACATGCTAATCCTAGCCCTCACATGGCGATAGTGTGGCTCACCCTTGTCGCACTGTAGGTCAAGAGCGTTTCTATACTCGGGAAAGGTCGGCACGTCGGCGTCTCGCCTTCGGTCCACGTTGCTGGGGTGACGCCACTCACAGAGCCGCCCTCCTGAGTGATGAGGCGATTACAGCGCACAGAGAGGAATGCCGTGCACACAAGGAAATTACAATGCAGAGAGTATAGAGAAGAATAGTCGAGGAATAGCCAACTTCAAGGCGGTTACAGTGCACGTGACTGAATTGTATATAATGTTTTTTTTCTATTTGAGATCAATCATTGATAAGATCTTCTCCAATAAGGACCAAATAACAACTGTCCATTTCAGATCCTGAGCACTCGCTTATTGCATACACATTATAAAAAGTTCTGTGACCATCCTTTGAATCATCTCCGTAACCGGATTTTCTTATGCAGCCTTATCACTGAGCCCGAGTGCTTCAACTTGTCACTACACGAATCGAATCCCGAGCCAATTCACGCGGGACACAGTTGGTGTCTGCCATGGAAGCACTTTGCCACGAGACAGTGTAGTGACAGTTGGTCCCAATAACTAGTTTTAATATAGCACGACAGCGCATATTTTGTTAACAATTGCTAAAACAAAGACACCGATTCTTTGGGAACTAACACAGTTGGAGCAAACAGCGGCAGTTGTGAGTGTCAGGCGAAAAAAAAACACATTTTCACCCAAACTCTCACAAATGGCACCTGCCCCTCTAAATGGAAAGAGGCCAATGTTACCCAAATTTTTCAAAAAGGGGACAAAAAGTGTCCCGAAAATTATCTTCCAATCAGTCTTACCTCAGTGATTGGCAAATTGATGGAAAGTTTGATGACGGAAAAAATTCCAGAATTCTTAGAATCAAACAAATTGATTGGCGGCTCTTAGCATGGTTTTAGACACGACCGTTCCTGTCTTACGAGCCTGCTACTTCATTCAAGAATATAATCGAAATCCACGACACAAAATCTCCAATCAATATCATATACAAAATCATAGAGTACCCCACATGCGCCTAGTTAGTAAATTGCACTGCAACGTATATTGGCTTACGGACAGACGGACAGACGGCAGCGAGTTGTACTTAACGGCGCTTCCTCCGCTTGAGGTAATGTTACAAGCGTCGTGCCTCAAGGATCCGTGCTAGGTCTAGTTCTCTTTACTATGTTCATTAACAATCTCGATAGTAACATACTCTCAAACATTAGCAAGTTTGCAGACGATACTAAGATAGGAGGAAAAGTGCAAACCGTACTAGAGTGCCAGCAGATCAAACTAAACTTGAACAAAATTGTTGATTGGTCATAAAAGTGGTAAATGAAATTTAATGTAGACAAATGTAAAGTCATGCACATAGGTCCATTTAACCTCAAGCACGAATATTCAATATCCGGAAAGAAACACATTCCTCCGTCGAAAACGTCTCCGTCCCATTTAACAACTGTCTTCATTCAATAGCATATATTATGAATTATATTTTTCGACATAAAGTCCGAACCGGCAGCCGACAGGAAACGAGCTGTCACGAATCCATTTCAATCTCTCAATTCGCTAATTCAAACAGTGCATTTGAAAATTAAGTTTAAAGTGTTAGACCTAAGACTTCCAAATCCATCGCTAGATGATGGAAATAACTGATTTAGTATAAATAATAATACTTGGAAATCAGCTCTCAAAGTAACGCAAGCGTCACATCAAAATTCTTGAGGCGATCTTCTGGTAAGTATGAAACAAGAATTTGCATTGAAACATTGGGCAGCAGTGTGTCCAAAAAACTGAAATTAAATGTAGTAAAAATCTTTGAAGATGCTTAATTTTTAATGAATGGAAACTGTCCTACACTCTTCCACTATGTTATGATGCACGTTTTCCACTCACCGCGCATGGGCCGTACGACTCCCCGCTGGGTGTAGTCAGCTCCCGCCAGTACGCGAACCTTGGCCTGCTGGGCGACGGTCAGCTGTGAGAACCCTCCGAAGGGCTCGTCTGAGAGAGACAGGGAGCTCACTCAGGGAAGCAAGGTGAGGCGGAGGGGAGTGGTTCACACATTCAAACAAGGCGAGGGGCTCATACAATGGAAGAGAAAGCGAGCGATTCACCCAAGGAAGTGAACGAGTAGCTCACACACGGAAAATGTTAATAGCTCTTTCAGGAACAAGGCAAATTTCCCGCACTGGCGTAGGTGGTCGGGTTGTTGAGAGGTAAATACAGTTCGGATTCAGTAAACGAATATCTGCACCTTTTTAAGTGGAAAATCTGTCAACCACTTGTCATAAATTTTGAAAAGCCCATGCTGCATTACTGATTTATTTATGAAAACATTTATCGTTATAGCAGTGGAATGCAGAAGGATATTCCCTACTTTCCAGATCAAAGTCTAGTTTTAGATATTTCTATGCCTGCGACTTGTGTACAAACAAGAACTTTCGAATTATTCAGAAACAAGCTGGGTTGTAACCTCACAGCTGCTGTATTTTTTTGCGGTCACATCTATGTTTTTTTGGCCTGACAAGGACATATGATGAAGGTCAAAATACTGACATTTTCTCTTAATTCTAGACTATATTTATAGCGCCTATGAGTTTCGAGGCTTCCATAGTCTGGTCAGTGCCTAACCCTGGCACGCATTCAAAATTTCCGCAAAAGAGTTGTGGATTATTTATTGAAGTAGCTATTACAAACCCGTATTCTTTAGTAATATAATATGCTTTCCTTGATATTTTTAGATATTTTAGAGGAGGCTGTCTCTGCTTCTCCCCTCTCCATCAATGCCCCGGGCCTCACCCGTGATGATGAGAGGATGGTAGTTGGCTGGGTCATGAGGGGAGGCCCCACCCTCCACCTGGAACTTGTACTGGCGGTTCCTCCTTAGGAACAGCTCCGGGGCCAAGAAGCCGTTGATGTACCAACTCTTGCCAGTCACCGCGGGGTCTATCAGCGAAAAATATTAAGACAGTTATACAGGAAAACATCAGTGGATGATGTTGTTGCGTAATTCTGAAGCCAAGAACGGAAAGTGATGGTAACTTCTGTTGAAAGAAATTCACACAAAAAACTAATTTGAGGACAACGGAGTGATATTTTTATCTTTGTATGTATCTGTACATGGATAAATTGTATCATATTCAATGAACTGTGATCAATGCATTAGTTCGGTTCTCATTATTGTTGTGTCACGGATATTCTTAACACAAAGTATTTCAAAACGATTGGCGTTCCGTGGAAAGGTGTCCGGAGAACCTGTCGTATAATTTATCTCTCCAGTGTTCATGGGCAGATGCTGGTGGCGTAGGGCTTCTAGACGAAAGTAACAAATAAATAAATAAATAAATAAATAAGTGCAATTTATTAACAACCATCACGGGCATAGAAGTACATTAGATACAAAACTTATTATACTAGAAGTACGAATGATCCGCTAGGTTACTAAGGCAGAAATGTCAAATCAGGAAGTACATTAGAAATAGCCATTTTATTCTTGACGAACACATACTATCTTCCTTCTAATGTGTACAGTATTTCTCTCCAACGTCCTAACATTGACGACTCAGCGAGTGCATCGCTGGTACAGATTGCAATGACGATTTTACTGTTAGAAGACATTCTCAAGTCATGAGGCTGTGTGCCGCTTTATGTAATGTGAGGATGAGGCTGTGTGCTGCTTTATGTAATGTAAGGATGAGACTGTGTGCCACTTTATGTAATGAAAGGATGAGGCTGTGTGCCGCTTTATGTAATGTAAGGATGAGGCTGTGTGCCGCTTTGTATTGTAAGGATGAGGCTGTGTGCCGCTTTATTTAATGTAAGGATGAGGCTGTGTGCCGCTTTATGTAATGTAAGGAGGAGGCTGTGTGCCGCTTATGTAATGTAAGGATGAGGCTGTGTGCCGCTTAATGTAATGTAAGGATGAGGCTGTGTGCCGCTTTATGTAATGTAAGGATGAGGCTGTGTGCCGCTTATGTAATGTAAGGATGAGGCTGTGTGCCGCTTATGTAATATAAGGATGAGGCTGTATGCCGCTTTATTTAACGTAAGGATGAGGCTGTGTGCCGTTTTATGTAATATAAGGATGAGGCTGTGTGCCGCGTATGTAATGTAAGGATGAGGCTGTGTGCCGCTTTATGTGATGTAAGGATGAGGCTGTGTGCCGCTTTATGTAACGTAAGGATGAGGCTGTGTGCCGCTTATGTAATGTAAGGATGAGGCTGTGTGCCGCTTCATGTAACGTAAGGATGAGGCTGTGTGCCGCTTTATGTAATGTAAGGATGAGGCTGTGTGCCGCTTTATGTAATGTAAGGATGAG
>SDVV010041094.1:0-10471 GCA_016164225.1 Gammarus roeselii | reverse complement strand
ATTATTTTAAACCATAAAATGTAATCTTTATGTTAAGTCTCGATTCACCAGCTCATCTGATGACACTATTGCGGTAATCTTTACCTTTTTGATACGTCCTACCCACTTTAGCGTTACAGCTGCTACGGACCAAGCCTTATGTTTTGATGTTAACCGAACTACCCGTGTCTAATTCCAGATCGTGTAGTCACCTGTTTAAACTGCACCGTATAACTCGATTAAATTTAAGGAACAAGACGGGCACGAGTGTCCATGTCGAGTTGTTTCCTTGAAAGAAAAACAGTTGGTCAACGAAATTTTAAAAATTCACATACACATACAGGAAAAAGAAAAGGAAGTTTGTGAAGACAGATAAGAGAAGCTACTATCATCAGTACCAACTGGCTACCACCTCACTACTACCCGATGCATATCAGACCCGGAAAAAAAACAGCTGAGTTCGTGATAACAATCCAAGGAGTTGGTCGATCAGAGACGTGAAGAGAAGCATTTAAGTTGCAGGCGGTTGCATCGCAGACGGTCGAGCAGAGACGGACACGCTCATGCACTCAACGGACTCACACTTTTCCTCGAGAACATGCCTGATGGCTGGGCACAGAGAGTGGCTCATAAGGACTTCAACTAGTTATTGAGTCGACTTTGAACAGAGCAAATGGACATAAAATTTTGAAAAGGATGTGTACAACTAGGAGGAGCACCACACCCAGTTCTCCAGGTAGTGGTCCTCCCCGTGTGCTAAGAAGATTTAGTCTTTAGTGCACTAGTGGTTCACTGAATGGTATCGCACTCCAAAGTGAGACATCGGAGTGACTTATCCTAGGGATAGACCTACCCTTGGTGTATCTAGAGTCTAAGCGAAAATGTTCATAAGAATAAAACTTTGATAAGGGCAAGATAACAGGGAGCTCCACGCAAGTTGCCTGGGAGTGGTTCTCCCCAAGTCTTCAGAAGAGTAAATTATCGGCACACGTGAGGTTGGTCCTTAAAGAGCATTTCGCATCTCAATGTGGTAGGTCAAAAGGGCATCTCCCATGTAACACAAAAATTTTGAATTTAAAAATCGATCACGATACTTAAATTTTGAAATTGACATAACCTAGAGAAAACCGTTGTGTCGGCAGGGTCTCTCCATAAGAAGATACCCACTACCTCAACAGTGATCATCTCAATATCAGGAACGACGACGACTCGAACATCTGCGGAAAGGAAGTTGACTACATTAAGTCACTCTGCTCCCTGCTGCGCCAGGTCCCGTCCCGAATCTGAACTCCATTATAGGAGACCGTTAGTTCTCCACGTTGCACCGACCACCGCTCCAGAACAGGGTCTGCTGTCAAATAGAAAATAAAGTTAGTTGTTCGTTACCTAAAGTATTACATATTAAAAGATGAGAGGCCGGAGGGGTTCTTCAAACTAATAGGGTTACGTTATAGGTGCAATAGTATAGCATCATATTTCAAGGTGAGATGCCAGAAGGGCATCTCAATCCGTTGTGGGATGAGAATGATGTTTAAAAAAATTGTTAGCTATTTTTTTTTCCTTTTTCCCTCCTGACACAGGAAGGAAAGAAGAGAAGAAAAGAGAGAGATGATGTTACTTGTAGCAACTTTTTTTACTTTTTCCCTCCTGCCACATGGAGGGGAGGAAAGAATAAAAAAGTACCATTGTGTCGATAGAGCCCGTCCATAGTAAACGACTCGCTACCTCACAATGGATGATATATCATTAAGAATCTACTACGCGTCGTTGAATTTATCACAGGCTCTCCTTTCAGTGCGGGTTCGATTCCCTGATACCACTTGGTGTGGGGGTGAATGCAAACTGTCGTTGCGGCTCATCGGCAAATTGCCGATGAGTCGCCGGCAAACTCTTATCGTCAAACTCTTAACACTATCCTCTTCTTCGTAGATTATTTTCAAATTATTTTGTATCGTCATTTCTTGTTCTTGTGCCGTTGTTGCATCCGGTAGCGGTTGTTCCAGAGCTCATCCTCCAGCTTCTATCCTGTTGCTTGAGCGTCCATACCGTAACGGTTCTTGATCCTTTCCTCGGAGTGTACAGTCACTTATACTGAACCGGTAGTGCAATTGATCCAAAAATTGTTCAGCCAGCAGTGTCCCTCTTCTTGTAGCCCCTCTCTACCGGGATGCAATCCTGTAGGCTGCCCCGTGATTTGTTTTGTTGAGGTTGTCCGTATTGGGTTTTGGCTTGCTTACCTTTGCCATAGAACCCAGTTTTCCGCTTTTGTTGCGTTTCACTTTCAGCGCAAACACTCTTTCGACGGGTGTTTTCCCTTCAATGCACATCGCATGCAAATTTCGGTTCCATGTTCTTGCGTTCACTTGCCGTCTTTTTGGCATAGCTTCTTCTAGTCTCTCCTGTAATAATTTGGCCATCTTGATTGTTGTTGGTTCAAGTAGTGCCTTCCCCTTGACAATTCAAGAATGTTATCTTCCACGGCAATCGATATCTGTTAGAGCTATTGAGCCTTTTTGATTTTTTTAAATTTGTTTTCTCACATTCGGTGATTAGTGCTGTTATCAGCTTTGTAGATCGCAGTCCTGCGAACAATTGATCACAGAAGGGCCTGCTCCGACAACACTTCTTCTACTCACATTGATTTTACAAATCGTCAAGCGGTCGAGAGTGACTTTCGATTAACTCGCCTTCTATTTGCTTCACCTTATGCAAGATACCGAGGGTCTGATTTTCGGTTTCTCCGTGATGGATATCGCCTCCGTATCGTTACCAATTTGATGTAATTAGATGCTTCACGGTTTCTTTGGCTTTATTTTTTGCTGCACCTGTGTTATTAAACTGCTCGGAAAATACGATCCAAGTAGTGGTGCCTTTTCCTGTTCGTCTCCAGTTGCTGCCCGCTCAAGACTCTAGTGTTTTGAGAAGTAGCTGGCTTGCGTTTGTCGTCGTTGGCTTGCGTTCGTGAACGATGGGTTCCAACTTGCAACAAAACCAGAAGTCGAGCGGTCCGAGGTAAGGGTTGTGAGCGGGCTAAGGCTGGTTCGTTCAGCGGCTGATTATTTGCTCTGGATTATTGGGCAAAAGAATGCGAGACACTCGTTGGAGAAGTTAGTCCGAGCACCGTCCACTTGATAGTAGATTCCTCCGGCCTAAAAGCTGGTGTACTTCTCGGAACTAACTGCTCCACCGTCTTTAAATCACACTGTTGATAGCACTCGGACATCCACAATTGCTATCCATGTTATTTCCTGTCGAGCGAGTAATCAATCAGCCCCCGATGGAACCAGTCATACCCCGTTCATAGCCCCGATTTCAGTCCGCTCGACTACTGGGTATGAGGCAAGATGGAATCCATTGTTCTCGAACGCAAGCCAACGACAATTGAATATCTGAAGAAACTACTAAGCAAAGTCGCGTTCGAAAATGAAGTTCAAGTTTTGTCATTTTATGAATTAAAAAATATAAAGTCGACTCTATTCCAACCTTTTCCATTAATTTTCAGTTTAAAATGTTGATTTTGAATTGATAGAGCATTTAAAATGCTGACAACTTCTGATCATCCTCCATATTAACACACGAGATATAATTTTAAACAATAAATTCACAATTTTGACTAACTTGCAATTCATTCATTCCTTTGACTAAACGCATCTTATTTGTAATCAACATCATTGCTACAAGATTTGAAAAAAAAATGAAGTAGTTTAAAATTTGGCACGTGACGTCGTAATTTGGCCTAAAAGTGGGGAAAAATAGCAAACCGATACCGATACTGCAATAATAGGCATGACCATAAGAAAAAATATATATTATGGTGTCGAGAAGGAACTTTTTCTCGAATAATTCAGGTTGCTCTCGATCGTGCCTCGCCTCTTCTTTATCCGGTCATTAGCCCGGTAACTATCCAAGCATGAGAGCATTGCTAGTGGTGTATTTTGCTTCAGTTGCTCCTTACCAGCGCATCTGCCCTCTCTTGATCATAACACGAACATAACCCTGGAATCTCATAAGCCCTGAGAGCAGTATCAATATTGCAGTACTCTGCGCTCATGAGCCCGTCACCTACCAAACCAGAGGAGTGTCAGAAGCCAACAACATACAAACAACCCCAAGAACTGCTCTATTAACACCTCAAAACTCTTAATGGGGGAACAAGGAAACAATATTTATTCATTTGATTGTGCTATGCTTGAAATTGGAAATAACTTCAACAATGACCTACACGAAATTGATCCAAATTTGCAAATGAGAACTAATAATCTGGATTGTCAAATAATTCCTATGGATGAGCTCCATCCATATTGACAAATTAATTACAGGACTTATAAAACTTATCTGGTTACAATATGTATGCAAACAATAACATGAGTAATATGGGGCCTGTTTGTTTATCTATAAATGACAGGCTGAATTGTTCCGAGACCGGAACTCTCCTACATCAGGCAAGGAATTGAGACTCTATCTGGTATGGTTTACTGTAGAGAAAAAGAAATATCGGTAGAAAATATTTCTCTATTTTAGTGTATGAAATTTTATGTGACATTGCTGTAGCTCATAATAAAGTGTATGTTATGGGTGACTTCAACGTGAATCTGTTTCAGTATCATGGATCGAATTCAGTCGCTGACTATTGTAATAATTTATTTTCACATGGTTTGTGCCCAGTAATTATCCAACCAGCGCGTGCAGCTGCTAGACCTATAATTTTAATAGATAATATTTTCACCAACGATGTTATTTGTGTAACTCGTGCAGCTGTGATCATTTCAGATGTCCCCGACCATTACCCACTTTTCATTCTGGAACCGAATTCTCACGAATACCGTAATCCGACTGTAATTATCTATTGTAAATAAAACGACAGTAACATTCAAAACCTTGAGGAAGAGCTGAGAGCTTACGATTTTAATGAAATACTAATTACAGTAAGCAGAAATAATGTTTATACGCAGTTCCAGAGCATATTAGGTAAACTATTCCAGGTGCATTTCCCGCTTATAACAAAAGAGCTCAGCCCCAAGCCAGCTAAGAACTTTTGGATGACACCGGGCTTACTCGTCTCACAAAAAGAAAAGGACAGACTGTACCGTAGATACAAAAGGAATCCCATCACTCGAAGAGGTGAATTTAAACCATACAAAAAAGGCTCTCACTAAATTGACCAATATTGCATGGAAAAATGATATCCAAAATCTGAAGGGAATAACAAAAAAGTCTGGAAAATCATAAGTAACCTCCCTGGAAAAAGTGAACAGGTTAACTTGGATTCAATTATTATTGATGATGAAGTCATTAGTGATCCACAAGTGACTTCAAATACTTTCAATAATTACTTTAATAGTATTCGTGATACTCTAAGTAAATCACTTATTTACAACTACGTTCCTTCTGGAAATGATTTGGAGAATGCAACTCGTGAACGGCTCATCATCAACCGTACCCACCCACACGCAGTATAAGTGATCATCAATTGTTTACAGAACAGTTCTAGAACTGACTGGAATTACATCCCAAGCAATGGAATTAAAGCTTTATCTCTGACTATTGGAGCCCCTCGTTGCACTCAAACCTGCAACTGATGTACTCAAAACCGCAAATATTAATTTGATTTATAAAAATGGAAGCAAATCTGACTTGAAAAATTATTCCCCAATATCAGTCCTGCCCGTCATAAGTGAAGGTTCTGAAAAGGTATTGTATTCTAGACTATATCCTTGCTCTGTCTCAAATAACATTCTCGGCCAAAATCAATTTGACTTACGGTCCTTCAGGAATACAGAGCATATTCTACTGCAATCTACTGGAGACGTTGTTGATGGGTTTGATAGTAGGAAAGTCAAGGTTGCAACTATTGATTTTAGCAATGCCTTTGGATGCGTGAATCAGGAGATTTTGGTCTGAAAATTACATCATTTTAGGGTTAGTTCTTCTGACAAGAGTGGGATAAAAAATAATCTTCTCTATGTAAGACACCTAGAGAGTTGGAATAAACAATCATCATTTGTCAGTACGCTAAACACAGCAGTAACGCAATGGTCGATCTTCGCGCTTTTGCTCTTCCTTTTCTATATTAATTACATTGCTTACACTAGCGATAGGTGATCTATCCTTTGTACATCCGAAGATGACACTACAGTTTATCCTAGCCAAAAAAATCCTAATGATACTATTACAAATATGAATAATAAATTGCGTCACATTTCAAACTAGTTCACATTCAATAAGCTGACGCTTTACGCCGACAAGGCGCATGTCACGAAGTTTTCCAAGGGAAATACCAATGATTAACACACAAATCGAATTCAAAGGTCAACCGATTGCATATGTAGCAGAAATACATTTCCTCGGTGCCATAGTAGGTCCGAGACTTAACTGGAGAGATAAAGTATCATTTGACCCTGAGAAATTATCCATATAGTGTGGAATCCTTTACAAAGATAGCATTTTCTCACGATTTGTGGAAAAAGTCTAGTACTACAGCATTATTTATCCATTTCTGACCTGTTGTGTGAACCTGATTGCTTCCACCTACAAATAAACCTACGACCTATCATTCTTAATCAGAAGCGAGTCATCATAACACTATCACCTGCTACAGACGTGACCACACGTTGCCTCTCTTTTGTCAGTGGAATATTCTCCCACTGGTCACATCATTAACTTTTCCGCTGCGGTATTTGGTTACAAAACTTTGTATCAATTAACCTACATTGATTGATTTTCTTTCATTTGAAATAATCCTATGTATATTCTCCGTAACAATGAGTATTCGCAAATCACCGTAACTCATCAACACAATCCCTAATGTTTTCTTAAAGTACAGAGCTGCTCACGCTTGGAATTCGATTGTCATAGAAATAAGGAGGAGTAGCAATATAGCTACCTTCTAATCAAATATATTTATACTTGTTTGAACTTGTGCGTGAAGAAATTCTTGAATTGTATTATATTTCCGCAATGCAAATTACTGAGCCAACTATTCGTGATTCATCAATTTCATTTTATAGATAACTTCATTAAATATTTTTTGTTTCATACAATACGATTTCCAATTACCTTGTTCACGTAGAAACCCCTTCAATTATTGTACCCATCTACTATGACTCATTGAAAGGTGTTTCTCCTGTGCATAGGTATCATGCCATGCTATAACTTCGCAGTTAGTTTCAAAATATGTGTTTTCGAGTGCCGAACATTGTGTAAGTGTAATAGATAACATCATGTCGGACATTTTCTTCTCTCTTTTTTAGGTCAATTGAAACAGTAAATTGTCATGATTAAGTTAATGTCTGTTACCTTCCTTACTTTGTTTATTTGTCATGAAATCAATAATACAATGTGATGTTTTTTACCTGTCACGCCATATTGAACAACGGAGAGTAACGAATGTCCTCCAACAGTGTCCATCGGTTGGTGGGATGTTAAATCCTTTTGGCTCAAACTTGTTTACCTTATAATAGTACGGAGATTAGTTCTGATATACAACGTTAAATGTTGCCACATGTACCTGTATAGTATCGGTAGTAAAGAATCATGAAATTGAATGGTTGTAGCAGGAAATGGATGTGCATGGAAGGAAATGTAGTAGGAAATCAGCACCTGAAGAGGAAGCATTGTAAGAAGTGGCGTTGTTGTCTAACAACTAAACCGCAAACCGATTCAAAACCCTCAACCCGATTTCTTAGCCTTTAATTAGACCAATTCACCAGAGAACATTGCCAGTACTCCACTGCACTCTGACAATGTTAATTTAGAACATATTTCTGCCAAAAACCTAGGTATAAAGAATTAACAACGCGTTCATCTTACCAAACTTTTGCTCCTTTTTATTTTCTTTCTATAATTTTTTGTCTGACATTCGTGATGCTTTGCTGTAAGTCATAAGAACGGCCCACATTGCAATGAAATGCATCCTATGTTGCAGCGCAAAAACTTTCCTGTGAAGTCACGCTCATTCATTTCTGATGTGCGTGAAAGAAACAGCGTCAGGCAAATACTCGGGGCTGTGTACCCGCCTCGCATGAAAAATATTTTGGGTGGAATATCCCAAGGACCTATATTACATTAAATAAGGAATCTTCACCATATATCACATGATAATCCATACAACTATCCTGCACAACATTTTTTTATGTCGTTTCATTTGCCTCTCAAATATATATTTTTTTGTCAAGGCTGTACCCACTGGTTTGATTATTTGATACTATCTACGTCACCAGTAAAATTGTACACATTTCCTGTACAATATATATTTTTTATGTCGTTTCAGTTGCCTTTTGAACATATTTTTTTGTCAAAGCTGCGCCCGCAGTATTTATCATTTAATACTACCTACGTCGCCAACAAAACAATATCCAACAATATCAATAAATTACATAATTGTTTTCAAGGTCGATTCTTTAAGCTCAACAAAGAGGATATGGAAAGAAAACTAATCGAATTGACTGGAATATACTCTCCTATAGATTTTATTGTCTCGGATAGAAGAATTAACATCAAAATATCATTCAATTAAGGATTTAGAAACCATGAGTGACAACTCGGACGTTGACACCATTATTTCAGTAAGACGTGCTCAAAGACAGAATGGAAAATAAGTTTTATGTAATTTCAATGTTAAATTGTTTCGCCTAGTAATGTTCAGTTTAATGTTTCATTCAGCAAAATAATTCAGGTCATATATGAGCCACGGATAGCATTTTATCAATAGCTTTCATTTAAAGTAACATTAAACAGTTGAAGGCAGAGGGTGTTACATCACAGAAATGTTAAACGGAT
The DNA here is from genome assembly GCA_016164225.1 of Gammarus roeselii. Classification (NCBI taxonomy): domain Eukaryota; kingdom Metazoa; phylum Arthropoda; class Malacostraca; order Amphipoda; family Gammaridae; genus Gammarus; species Gammarus roeselii. The sequence continues at coordinate 1,714 of SDVV010041094.1, read as the reverse complement.
CAAATTTAAAAACCGTCAGGTTTCATTCAAATCAAAAACATGTGATATTCCTTCAGTCGTTCACTTGTACAGCATTTGCGTTGTTCGTCATTCCGCCTCAAATGATGTTCTTGGGTTTAATTGGAAACATTCCAAGCCTTAATTGAATTACTGGACGCGGGAACGCTGGGATCTGGAATAGTTTTCTTGCAGATACTGAACAGCTACAGACGCAGGCTGAATCCCACAGAAGAGGAGTGGTTGCTGGCAATTAAGACGCACTTAGCTCCTTTCACGTACTCACATCCTTACCCAATTTTAGCCCTTAGAGCTAATGGCTCGAGCCAGGTTACCGTAACACACACTTCCGGTCAGGAGTGAGCTACGAGAACAGGGGTAGCAGAGGTCATCGTCGGCGTTCATTGATTTACGCCTGCCACGTCATAATTCCCTAGTCCATCCAAACCCACGTCGTTCACGTTCCTCAACAAGTCTCTGAAGGCTTATCAGGGCCACGGCAAAACTCGTTTATTCACAATTATTCTTCACTCGAGCCTATCCATTGCACGCTCTCTCGCACACTCCTAACATATATTTCTGCACCCTAAAGCCTGTTTCGTACTATTTATCCACCAAATTTTAATTTTTCTCAGAGCCTGCGCCCACTCACCTCCGCTTTAATCACACCATTTATTAATCTTTCATCATTAATTATCAACATGTGCCCGAACCTCCTCAGAACTCGTGAGTCTACTCAGTTTTTAACTTCCTCATCATCCTTGTTCATAGTTCGAGCAACGTCAGTGTTGATCCTCTTCCTCAGCGCAACTCGGTAGTGCCTATCAGTCCTTTCATCTGAAAAAAGGTCAACCTTCTTCCCTCAACCGCCCTTGCTCCCACGTCTCAGCCTAGTAGAGCACAGTTGGAAGAACTACCTCTTAATACAAACTTTGCATCCACACCCAATGTTCTTCAGCGCATATACTCTTCAGTGCACTCAATCTGAATTGGAATGTCATTTGATCCTCAGCTCCATCAGAGCCTCAACGTGAGTCATAAAAGGCTCCCCCATAGGGCTCGATGATCATGGATTCCAGTTGGCTCGCACGCCTCAGTGTGCGAGAAAAACAGACAAGGCTTTTGAAGTTAGATTTTTTTAAATATTTCAGCAATATCAGACGCACATTGGTGCTCATAAGAAAAACGTTTAGACGAAACGGACCTCCACTTCTAATCATTTAGAACTTCAAGAGTGCGTACAGGTAGCATCGTCGAGACTGGTACAATGTTTACGGCTACACGGACAAAGTCAGCACCGACAGATCGCAGCACGACCTAGAAGTATAGTAAAGTGGTACGAAACGGCCCTGGAAAAAGGCGGTACGAAACGGCCCTGGAAAAAGGCGGTACGAAACGGCCCTGGAAAAAGGCGGTACAAAACGGCCCTGGAAAAGTGGGTGTACAAAACGGCCCTGGAAAAGTGGGTGTACAAAACGCAAATGGAAATGGCAGTGCAAGGAATTAGGTTGTATATTATTTGTGAAGGAATTACGAGATTTAGGATATATGTTATTTATGAAGGAATTAGGATATATGTTAATTGTGTAGGAATTAGGATGGTAAGATATTTGAATCTTTTTATCGAATGTATTGCTTAGGATGTTTGTTATTTGATAGTGACTCGGACGCTGTCCTTCTCTGATACTGTAGTTATATATTAGTGACTCTATGTTTG
>SDVV010041093.1:0-10471 GCA_016164225.1 Gammarus roeselii | reverse complement strand
TATTTCGATGAAAGTAATTTTTCTGACAGTGAGGAATACAGGATGTCTCCTACCGTTATATTAAAAATATACGAGTTTAATTACGTCACGATCCTTTAACAATACGTGAAGAAATTCTCTCTGATTATTCTGTATCCGTTCCTATCAACTGAAGAGAATAGTTCTTTTTAAATTTCAACCCATTTGTTTTGCTCCTCATATAATTAAAAAATAGATTTCAGCATAACTTATTCCACGTACGGAAATTTATAGTCACAACAAACAATTTTTTTCAGTGTTTGTTGATTTGGGATACGTCATCTTTTTGAATAATATAAGGTAATTACAATTGTACAACTCTATCTAAGAAAGATAGTGCAAGACATTACCTCAATTAGAGTACTTTGACGTACGGCAGCTAAACAAATATTGGCTCACGATTAATTTTGAATATTGAAACAGAGTATGGATATTGCGTATGTAATTTGATGCGGCACTCACATAAGCTCATACATATAAGTTTTAGTTAGTGCAGTTGTTCAGCCAATACCGTGTATATCCTGAACTTAAATTTCCTACATTCAGCCGCTTTGCGCTTTCTATGGCAGTGTTCCTGCTCCATCTATCGTTAGCCTTATCTTTGACCCAAATTGGGAAAAGGCAGATAGAAGTACGCGAAGTACTTTGACCCAAATGGGGAAATGGCAGATAGCAGAACGATTGATCTTAAGGTCTCTTGCATAAGAATATCTCCCGTATAATACGGCGTAAACGAGGCCCTCTTCAGCAGCTTATACTTCAGGCATCGAAATAATCGAGTTTGGCAAATAAACCCCGGGCGATGATAGAGATGATGGTAGGACGATAGCGGCCAGGGTACACTAACACGGCAGGGTAAAACGGATCTTTTAATACGTGACGGCAGAATCACGTGGTCTGACGTCTTGACTTCGCCCTGCTTGCCCGTGACGTCACTTGAGCAACACAGGGAATATTGGCATATCCAGGCTAGTATTTTTGACTCGAAACTTCTTTGGTATTCAAGCAGTTGGTTTTTATTTAATATATTTAAACAAACCATCATCCTGAAGATCAGATCTCCAATAATTTATATTGGTCGGTCACAATTTTTGAGCAAACACTAACCAATAGACTAAAACAAAGAAGATTATAAAGGTAAGAAAACGTTTTTTCTCATATGACTGAAACGACCAACTGAATTTTTGTTAACTTTTCGTGTGTGTTTCATGGGTAAATACTTTGTTCGTTCACTTTTGTACATCGATGGTGGAGGTAATTGTAAATGTATAGAGATCAGAGGTATTTATGACGAAATCCAGTATCATTTCATATTGCAATTATCATATTTCGGGACGTCAATATTCTTTTATCGATGTTTAAATTTGGATGCAGGGCGTTTTTCATGCGTTTTCGAAGGAACTCTCATCAAAATTAGCCGAACACATGTGCACGTTGTTCATATTAAAGACATACTGACGGCCTGTAGCCAGCAGCCACTGTTTTCTCACCGTTTTCTCATGGCGTAAGATTTAGGAAACTTAAAGAACGATTTTTTTTCTTGTGAGTGACAACTTGGGTTCCTACAACCGTGCACTGCACAGCATATCATAAAATAACAAGTAGCTTTAAGAGTTTGGGCCACGAATGTATGGCGGAACATCGAACGCCCGTTTTGGCACCAGTGACACCAAAAAGCGATCACGCGCAGGCTGTCATAGGTATAAAACATTGTAATAAAATTAGCAGCATAATTAGCCGCAGGTGATAATTTATTCGGTTTACTCTTTGGTATTAGTGTATCCTGATAGCGCCCACTTTAGCGAGGCGTACCAACATAATTTCGGTGCCTTTCTTAGCTAGCAAATTGCGGGGAATTTGAAGCCCTTGAGAAGAGGGTAGCAAATAATCCCCAAGTTTTCTATCAAAAAGATGATCCGAAGTGCATTCACAAAGCTGCAGACTATGGATACCCCTGCAGCTATAAACGGAAGATACTATTTTATTGCAGTGCGGGTTTGTTATAATGTTTCGTCTAATACCACGCGATCAGTTAGGACCGGCACACAAACCATTGGTATAGTTTCAAAATCGTACGTTAGACAAATTGTATTCTCCAAGGGGCCAATTAGCTGAGGGATGGTTGAACAAAAATGGAAACAACGAATGTGGAACTGACTGGAGGTCGGACTGAAACTTGCCAAATAAACAAGCGACTGATAAATGGAGATGACGGGTTTTAGAGAGGCTAATATCATTATATGGCAAGATGCAAGGAGGAAAGTTCGAGCATGAGAGCGGAAATGGAGAAATGAACGAAGAGATTGAACTATCAAACCGCCCTCTTCCGATAATCAAAGAATTTCTTTGAATATACTATTGAAAATATATAAAATACCTTTTGCTTGGTCCCTTGTTCAATCTCCCGCTCCTCTGTGTGAATGTCAATTATTTTAGCTCTATACATTTATTCAAGAGACACTTGAACGTTTCACTAACTCACTTTATACAGTAAAGTAGGGATTATTCAAGAGACACTTGAATGTCTCACTAATACACTTTATTCAGTAAATGAGGGATTATTCCAGAGACACTTGAACGTATCCCTAATACACTTTATACAGTAGAGCAGGGATTATTCAAGAGACACTTGAACGTCTTACTGATACACATTATACAGTTAAGTAGGAATTATTCAAGAGACACTTGAACGTCTCACTAATACACTTTATACAGTAAAGAAGGCATAATTCAAAAGACACTTGAACGTCTGACGTATATACTTTATACAGCAAAGTGTGGATTATTCGAAAGACACTTAAACGTCTCACTAATGCACTTTATACAGTGAAGTAGGAAATAGTCTAGAGACACTTGGACGTCTCACTAATACACTTTATACAGTATAGTAGGTTTTATTCAACAGACACTTAAACATCTCACTAATACACTTCATAGAGTTAAGTTGTTATTATTCAGGAGACACATAAACGTCTCACTATTACACTTCATACAGTTAAGTAGGGATTATTCATGTGAGACTTGAACGTCTCATTGATACATTTTAAAGTAGAGTAGGGATTATTCAAAAGACACTTGAACGTCTCATTAATACACTTTATACACTGAAGTAAGAATTATTCAAGAGACACCTGAACATCTCACTAATCCACATTATTCAGCAAAAGTAGGGATTATTCAAGAGATACTTGGACGTCTCACTAATAAACTTTATACAAAAGAGTAGAGATTATTCAAGAGACACTTGAACGCCTGACTAATACACTTTATACAGTAAAGAAGGGATTATTCAAGAGACACTTGAACGTCTCACTAATACACTTTATACAGTAAAGTATGGATTATTCAAGAAACACTTGAACGTCTCACTAACACACTTTATACAGTGAAGAAGGGAGTATTCACGGAACTCTTGAACATCTCACTTATACACTTTATACAGTAAAGCAGGGATTATTCATGAGACACTTGAACGTCTCACTAAAACACTCTATACAGTAACGTAGGGATTATTCAAGTAACACTGGGACGTCTCACTTATACACTTTATACCGTGAAGTAGGGATTATTCAAGAGACACTTGAACGTCTCACAAAAACACTTTATTCAGTAAAGTAGGGATTATTCAGTAGACACTTGAACGTCGCACTAAAACACTTTATTCAGTAAAGTGGGGATAATTCAAGAGACACTTGAACGGATCACTTATACACTTTATACAGTAAAGTAGGGATTATTTAAGAGACACTTGAACGTTTTACTAATACAATTCGTACAGTAAAATCGGGATTATTGAAGAGGTGCTTAAACGTCTCACTAATACACTTTATACAGTAAGGTAGGGATTATTCAAGAGACACTTGAACGTCTCACTGATACACTTTATACAGTAAAGTGGGAATTATTCAAGAGACACTTAAACGTCTAACTAATACACTTTATACAGTAAAGTAGGGATTATTCAACAGACACTTGAACGTCTCACTAATCCACTTCATACAGTTAAGAAGGGATTATTCGGGAGACACTTGAACGTCTCACTATAACACTTTATACAGTTATGTAGGGACTATTCAAGAGACACTTGAACGTCTCATTAATACATTTTACAGTAAAGTAGTTATTAGTCAATGGACACTTGTACGTCTCACTAATACACTTTATACAGTGAAGTAGGGATTATTCACGAGACACTTGAACGTCTCACTAATACGTTTAATACAGTAAAATAAAGATTATTCAAGAGATACATGAACGTTTAACTAATACACTTTAGACAAAAAGAAGGGAGTATTCAGGCGACACTTGAACGTCTCCCTAATACACTTTATATAGTAAGTTAAGGATTATTCAAGAGATACCTGACCGTCTCACTAATTCACTAAATACAGTAAAGTAGGGATTATTCAAGAGACACTTGAACGACTCACTAATTCACTTTATAAAGTAAAGTAGGGATTATTCAAGAAATAATTGAACTTCTCACTGATACACTATATACAGTAAAGTAGGAATTTCAATTGTCAATTGCCCCATCATGGACTGTTAGACGGAATTGATGCGTGTATTGCCAACTGCGCCGAGAGGGCCAATTGCGCCGAGGGTGCCAACTGTGTCGAGAGTGCTTCCAGATAAGTTAACTCATTTTCCTGTTAAAATTACGATAAAGATCATGTGACAAATCCGTGCAAACTGCTGTTGATTGTACGAACAGAGATGCTCAAGACAAGGCATAACAGTGATAGTGATGTTAACAGAACCAAACCCGTTCCAGCTGATGGTTCCAATAATGATCCCAATTAGCTTAGTGTCGGGCAGTTCGAATTTTACTATTGGCTCCCTTTTCGGAGAGAACAGCAAACGTATTATCAATTTGGTCAAATGGATCTTCTTTGCAGATTGACATTAAAAGTCGACCATTGTCCATCAACAATATATTTGTCAACAACTTCAAATATATTTCCGAATATAAAATAGAAGTAGAAGCCAAATATCGCCAACAACAGTTGAAACAATGAATACGACCACTTGAATCGATATATCAATGAGTAGTGCAGGGCGAAGGCAGCTTGTAGTGTACAACAACTTCCTTCCACCAGAGTCGGATCAGAAATCAGTCTCTCACGCTACTCAATATATTACGATGATAGACATAGACAAGAAGTGGATGTGTATTGTTTCTCGTAAGTAAAATCACTTCAACTATTAGAGGTAACTGTTCCAACCCTCAAGCTCGACAAAGTAACAGTTCAACTAGTCAGTAAACATTCCGTATCAATGAACCTCTTTCGCCTCGTTCAAAATGCAGGGTTGCAGATGATATCGACCTATACACCATCCTCACTGATGTCTTTACAACTGAAACAGTACTGAGCTTGAAGACTTTTACATTGATTTGGTAACAAAGGTATTTATTATAACAAGAAAACGCTGGGCGGACTTATTTAACGATTAGTTCATGACGTAAACCGTAGAGTTATCTACTTATTTAGCACAAGAGAATCGCTGCACACGAACGTTGCAGTGGGCGAGTTGTCCGGAATTAGCGACCACAGCTGTATCCGAGTTGAGATGGAGCTCGAGTTGAAAACGTTCATTATTAAAGACATTTTCACCAGTTTTATTACTTTACGTGAGTAAATGGTGATAGGCAATATATGTATCTGATGTGAAATCAATCAATCGATTAACATTTCAGTATATAAACCAATCAAACGTGGTAATTTTTCGTGAAAAAATCAGGCGCTCAGCAATCAATCAGCTTGAGTACTGAAAAGGAGAACTGCGGCATCTTCAGTCGGAGAAGAAAGCAAATGAATCGTCATTTCAAATGCATTCACATGACGAGACTGAAAAAATACACGAATAAAAAATTTCCAAACTAGTTCTGAAGAAGGTTCTGAAGCATAATATAGAAGATTGTAAAACCAAATTGCTGCGTGCGCCAAACTAGTCCGAAATCATTGACTTAGTGATGTATGGAATCAGACAATCAATTCTATGAAGGGATTATCCAGAATGACTGAAGTAAGTGGAATGTGCCAATCATCAGGATATTATAAAAGAGCGACCAATTGAAAGCTTACTCACGTCAACCGTTGTAATCAGAGACAACGATCAATGTTAAATAACAAAATTTACAGATCATGACCAGTTAAATCAAAGGATACTGAAGGCGACTATTAACGAATTCCAGGAACCCTCGCACAAAAGTTTGCATAATTTTTCTCCTAAGGAAACGAGCCCTTCACAACGGAAGGCCCAACGTTACTCCACTTCTCTTTTAGAAGAGATCAATGGTTGCGCGGCTCATTGCCGATCAATCAGTCTCACATTGATCATTGGCAAATAGATGGAAAATATGATTACGGATAAATTGGCAGATAGCTCATAAATGAAATGTTGATTGGGGACTCTTAGAACCGCTTTAGAGACATTCCACCGCATTTGACAAACCTGTTGCTATTTCTCAGGAATTTAAATGAACACGGCGACGTGAAATCGTTTATAAATATCGTATATCTTCAGTGCCAAAACAAAAATTTGATAAAGTCTCTAACAGTCGTTCAGCTAATAAATTGCGCAATGACGTAACTCGATGCTAGCCAAACAACTGGATAAAATGGTGACTCGAAAATAAACAACCACGAGTGGTATTTAACGGTCCCTCCTCTCCATGAGTTAATGTATCACGCGGCGTGCCTCAAGGACCAGTTTTAGTACCAGTAATCGTTGTTATAAAATATATAGACAATCATGACATAAACGTAGTTTTGAACATTATACAGCTTGTAGATAATACTGAACTGGAAGAATAGGGAAATCCCTTGATGAGTTTCATCGGATCAAATTAGGAGAGATTAAATTAGCTAATTGATCAGAAAGAGGCATATAAAATTCAATGCAAATGAATTTAATGTTATGCATATAGTTCCACACAACCAAGAGAGCAAAAATTATATCCGGAAAATAACTGATTGACGCCACCGAAACGAGAGATCCAGCTGTCTGAGTCCATCAGGCAGTGTTACAGCCTTGGGAAGAGAACACCACCACCATCACCGTAGAGAGTGTTACAGCTTTGAATATTAGAATTTCTCTTGAATTCACCCCCCCCCCCTTTTCTTATAACTGTGCCTCTGAATTGGATGGATATGTGTCATCTCAACCTTTTAGACGAAAATGCTGCCTCTATTTGCTGACCCGTTTTTGAAACTGCAATGTTTAGGACTGCGCTGAATTGACTCCTGGTCAACTCCGCCAACTTAGTTGGTAAACTAACAGCTATCAAGAACAGCTCGCATACTGCTGTAGTCTTTTATTAAACAGCGACTGCGCCATCGTTGCTCCTGCAACATGACACAAAGAGAAGAAAGTACAGCAATACAGCTGTCATTTGAGCAGGTCATTCAACCCGTTTCATTCTTTCAACTTTCCCTCCCCTTCTCGCTTTCATTGATTCAATAAATTCAAGGGAAGCAAGAAGAAACGAATATGAGGACATGAGATAAACCTCGCATCAATGCTTGAGGTAGGCTGCAGAACTCTGAAAATAGGTTAATTTATCGCCTCAAAATTGGCCAGTGCTCCCATTTACAACGTAGGGTGATTCCAAAACACATCAATTTATTGTTTATGTACGTAAATCATGACTTCAGAACATGTTTGAACTCGTGTGAATATTTTTTTCTCATATTTATGCACTATTTGATGATGCGAGTGAACTTATTTGCGACAGTAGTTTTGCGACCCCATAAATGGTCATCCCATATCACCATTATTTAGCTTGGGAATTGCAAAACATAATACATATTAGTAACAGTAGGAATAACTCAACGGAAGATTGAATAAATAACATAACAACCCATTCTAAAAAGCAGAAACTTTATTCCGAAATTGCCTCACACGTCTAAGCTGGCGAACCTTCGTGTTGCTAGGTATCAAAATGTAGTAAATAAAGGCAGTTGATGTGATCATTGCATCATAATAAAAAACAGGAATATTGTCGTAGATTAGTTTTCTCTTGTTTGCCATACAATGGGAAAACAATTTATTACGAGCACAGTCTCACAAGTACTGGTCATATGGCCATCATTGCCATATTACGATATTTGGACAGTCTGCTGACGACGCAATTCATCAAGGTTGATGTGAAAATCTTGCTTTCTTCCTCTCCAATAAGATGATAAAGGGCTTCCCACAAGTAGCAGCGTCCCTTGACCAAGGACTGTCAACATCACATTGTGATGACTAAGCGGCCATCTGAGTCAATTTCTGCCGCTATCTCACCCTCGGCATATGGGTAGCCATCCTCAGAGATAAACGAGTTACGATGACTGCATCTTATGGAATTATTTGCGCAATTCTCATCCTGACACGCACTAGTCACTGGGATCTCTCTCTTATGGTGTACGTGTCTGCCACGGAAAGCTTTCTGAAACAAATTGTGAAGTTGGATGTAATTGTACAGCCTTAGTTGTGGATCGGAAAGACATGTGTACCCTCCTCCACTGAGACTACTTCCATAGCAATTGAGCAGGCCGAGGCCAGCCGAGTTAGGGCTGCTCACCAAGACTGATCAGGGCTGTTTCGGCCGATTACGGCTTCTGTTGGCCGCTAAAGAAAGCACTCAGTACGGCCCCAACTGCGCGGGTACCGAGAAGCTGGCAGGGTGCAATTGATCAGAAGTTGGGATATGAGAGAAGCGTCCCTGGTGTTCGGTGGATGAGACTATTACTACTGCCAGAAAAGGGTGGGCTTCTTGATGATAGTGGTGTCATTTGGAAGATGCTTCAATGTGTCAGGAACTGGAAAAGATGCGGGCTTGTAAAGTTTTTTGAGGATATATCTTGACCTTTCATCTTCTATAATCTGAACAAATTTGATTTTCCGAAAAATATTGAACAATTGAAGTGAAACAAAAACCGCCACATTTACACTCAATCATACTACACAATGATCACGATATCCCACAGCTGATCTGACAATCGTCTTATCATGCAGAGTATTGAACGGCAGAAATGAAAAAAAACAGCGATAACGATTTATTTTATGAGGTGATAACAGGACTTTTTTTATTATTCATAATTAGATTGATTTTTTTTTCCTGATACTCTACTAAAGCTTCCAAATGATTTATTGCAAGTCATCATAAACGAGAAATATTGTTCACATATTTGTAGAGATTGTTCTATAGATGAGCCCCAACCTTACAGATTTCATTATTCGAATTTAAATTGCAAGGTGCATAAGATCGTAGAACTTCAGAAGAGCTTTTAAATGACGTATTGTTGGCCCTACTTATTAAATGAAGACAGAATACGCGGTAATTTGTCTGTGAGTATTGCAACGAATAGACCGACGGATAAACAGACATCCTAGCAGGCGGACTGTTAGATTCACTATTTCTCATAATCAGGGCTCCAAATATATTCGAATAGCATGTGACACTTGTAATTCCATTTCAGGTAACACGTCAGTGTGTACGAATGTGTCTATCCGTACAATATTGTTACATGTTAAATTATTGAATTACAATTATACAGTGCAAAGCATAGCAGGGGAGGGGCGATAATCTGTATCAGTTGAAGCTCCTCACGCGTGGAAATGAATATAAATATTGATCTCTTTAAACTATAATTTGTGTAGTTCAAAAATAAATTTATAAACTTATTTGGATTGATGCAGCGTAGTGGATATGTGTTGTTTGACGTGGATTAAAAAAACATGTTTCGTAGTGAACTCTTCCACCAAACTTCTTCTAGAGAATAAATCATCTGAAAATTCGACCGAATGTATATCCATATATTGCCTTCGGCGCTTGACACATATTTTCCCAAATGATACCTTGTATGATAAAAAAAATGATATCTCACGCTCACAGATAGGCATCACGTTTTTGATAGGCATCAACATTGATTGCGGTTTATTGTATGCACCAATTCCATTTACTGACAAACCCACCTTTTCCTGAAGAACCTTATTCCTTTGGGTTCAAAGTTATCAAGCATATTCAATCAAACATTGCGCAAACTTTAATTTTTGGAACAGTGTTGGGAACATCGCTCTGATGACGCGCTCGGAACGAGGTTTATGATAGCCAAGTTCCGATTAGATGTAGGTTTCATCAATTTCGATACATTCACTTCGCTAGTTAATGACTGGGAGTGTGTGATTCTGTGAGAGACTCATAGATGTTAACTCTGTTAGCTCACCTAGGATTTTGCGACACGCCGGGCCAGGTACATGTGACCTGCTCTTTCCCTTTTGGGCCAGATTATATGCTTGCATATTATATGATACAACTCGCCTGGTAAAACAGAAACACAAAAACCTCTTCAACAAAGCAAGGAACAATCTCCGGTTTCCCCAAAGCCTTGCAGCCCCCAATCAAACATAATAAATACAACCACAAAATTTTATTTCCAACATTTAGAGGAGATTATTACGTGTG
>SDVV010041092.1:0-10471 GCA_016164225.1 Gammarus roeselii | reverse complement strand
GGATGGTCTGAAGCAGGCGTTGAGAAGAAGAGACATGAATGTGGAGGTGGCGAGAGAGCGTGCAATGAACAGGCGTGAGTGGAGAATGGTTGTGAATATTTGATTTTGACGCTGCTCTGATGTGCTTTCCCGCCCTTGGCATCCCGCTGTCGGGATGGTCGTGGGTGGGAGGGGCCCGGCCATTATGACGCGGAAGGGGGGGGGGAAACCAGTGAAAACTGTCGGGCCCTGCTGCTGACGACGGTTCCTCGGTGCATTCGGGACCCAGAGTGTAAGTTGAGGGGCTACCGGCCGGACCCTTTAGCACAAAAGGGCCAAGTTGTGTGAGTGTGAGCGTGTGAGGGTGTGAGGTGCGCCTTGCCGTCGGCCAGCCCCCTTTCTGGGGGATGCGGCCTAGTGTCTGTATCTGTATCTACCTTCACATCATGATAGGTGAAAAGAACTAAGCATCGTAACCTATCCTATCCTTTTCTAACCAGGAATTATATAGTATCGATCGAGTTTCGTGCATAAATTTGTTACTTTTTTTCGATTTATGATACATTTATTTTCATCCTCTCCACATGACTCTACATTTTGATCTAGCCTATTCACACCCATCAAAACCTAACATAACATAACTTTATGTATGGTGTTCAGTCATTGATAGATACATATGAAGCCCTCCAAACGACTCTAAATATCACTTAAACATATATGCTATTTATTTTGTTGTCACTCTCATCCCATATAAGTTAGCAGCGAGAACCCATTTTAAATCTTAGATGGTTTGAATGTTACGGGTAATTTATATTATTTTTTATTTTGACACAATTTTACGTCATTTTAAAATATTATTCACACCCATCATAACCTGACCTGACCTTACGTACGGTATTCAGTCATTGATATATACATATGAACCCCTACAGACAACTCTAAATATGACTCCAACATACATGTTATTCATTTCGTTGTCACTCTCGAGTCATATATGTTCCCAGAGAATCCCCCATTTTCAAACTTGGATGGATTGAATGCTACAAGTATTTCAAATTTGAATTCAGTTTCTTACAAATGGACACATAGTCTCACACCATGTTTTTCTTAATTTACTTCAATGTCTCCGCTTAACTCTACAACCTTTGACAGCTTGCATCTCTGAATTTTCATTTTCTCTTTCCTATAATTTTCTTATCCTTAACGATGACTTCGTTTCAAGATCTGATCGGACGCTGATTCATATCATACCATTCTGTAACACATCTAGATCATTTACCTCGAGCTAGGTTTTCTGGCATCCTTTCAAGCCTTGAAACATATTTTTTCTACTGATTTCGAAGATTCGATGTTACCTCCGACTGTCACGATATTCACAATTCTTTGCTTAACCTTCGAGTTTAGGATAATATAAACATTTCATTGCGAACATACATAGTTTTTATTAGTATTTATTGACATTATTTACAGACCTTGCTGCCATCATCAGAATCACCCACCTGTTTTTTGATATTTAAACAGAATTGTTTATCATCCAACCGTACTTTTCATCACTGTATTTCAGTATACTCTCAAAATCCATCATATACGCCATCATATCTTTGATGCGGATACCGAAGGCTATTCCGTTCCCGTGTGTCAAAAAATGTATTACTTCTTCTTCTTGAACCTTAATTATTCGAATCTTTTCCAATTCAAAGTCATTCTGAGATTCATCATTGAGAAATTTGCATACGATCCAGTTTTTCTTTTGTTCTTAGGTATAATTTGTTGTCCACTACCTCAGCTTTATTACAATCATGATGAAGATTTTACCCTTGGATCATATAAATTTTTGAGATTTGCTTTTCCTATCCCCCCCCCCTCCTAAACTTACTCACATACGTAGGTAACGCGTCCACATTAGTTACTTAAAGCAGACTTCCTTTTTCCTGCATCCATTTATGAATGATATCTCCCACTCTTTTGATTCTTATTTGTCCATTCTGAGATAACTTTTTTACAACACTAGTCAATATTTATTCGATCCGACTCATATCATCTTCGGAGATTTCTTCTTCCAGCACTTGTAAACAAAATTTTGAAGTATGAATGTTCATTTGTGTTCATTCTATGACGAAACTTGTGTCTCCGCTTGATCTCATCGTATCACTGACTCCATTCTTGATAGCCAGCTAGCTATTATAAGTTGATTACATGTGGTTTTTCGCAAAACATTTGTAATAACATTACTCACCTAGGTCATCAACTGTGTATATGTATAGGGTTGGGTACGTATGTGAATGTGTATATTCAAGCGTATGTACGTGTTACATGAGTTAAAAATATATAACACAAATTTAATATTTAAAATTTCAATGAAATTTAAAATTTTCGAGGGATGACAGAGCCAAGTCGGTATATTGAAGTGATAACTTGGCTATTTAAGTGAGGTGATATCCCTCAAAAATTTGAAATTTTCATTGAAATTTTGAATATTAAATTTGTGTTATATATTTTTAACTCATGTAACACGTACATACGCTTGAATATACACATTCACAAACGTACCCAGCCCTATACATATACACAGTTGATGACCTAGGTGAGTATTGTTATGCCAAATGTTTTGCGAAAAAACACATGTAATCAACTTATAATAGCTTGCTGGCTATCCAGAATGGAGTCAGTGATACGTTGTGATCAAGCGGAGACACACAATTTTGTTTACAAGTGCTGGAACAAGGAATCTCCGAAGATGATATGAGTTGGATCGAATAAATATTGACTAGTGTTGAAAATAATAGTTATCTCAGAATGGACAAACAAGAATCAAAAGAGTGGGAGATATCATTCATGAATGGATGCAGGAAAAATGAAGTCTGCTTTGGGTAACTAATGTGGACGTGTTACCTTCGTATGTAAGTAAGTTTAGGAGGAGGGGGGAAGGGGACAAGAAAAACAAATCTCGAAAATTTATATGATCCAAGGGTAAAATCTTCATCATGATTGTAATAAAGCTGAGGCAGTGGACAACATATTATACCTAAGAACAAAAGAGAAACTAGATCGTATGCAAATTTCTCAATGATGAATCTCAGAATGACTTTGAATTGGAAAAGATTCGAATAATTAAGGTTCAAGAAGAAGAAGTAATACACTTATTGACACACGGGAACGGAATAGCCTTCGGTATCCGCATCAAAGATATGATGGAGTATAAGATGGATTTTGAGAGTATACTGAAATATAGTGATGAAAAGTACGGTTGGATGACGAACAATGCTGTTTAAATATCAAAAACCAGGTAGATGATATTGATGATGGCAGCAAGGTCTGTAAATAATGTCAATAAATACTAATATAAACGATGTATGTTCTCAATGAAATGTTTATATTATCCTAAACTCAAAGGTTAAGTAATGAATTGTGAATATCGTGACAGTCGGAGGTAACATCGAATCTTCGAAATCAGAAGAAAAAATATGTTTCATGGCTTGAAATTATGCCAGAAAACCTAGCTCGAGGTAAATGATCATGATGTGTTACAGAATGGTATGATATGAATCAGCGTCCGATCAGATCTTGAAACAAAGTCGTCGCTCAGGAAAATAAAATTATAGGAATGAGAAAATTAAAATTCAGAGACGCAAGTTGTCAACGGTTGTAGAGTTAAGCGGAGATATTGAAGTAAATTAAGAAAAACATGGTGTGAGACAATGTGTCCGTTTGTATGTAACTGAATACAAATTTTAAATATTTGTAGCATTCAATCCATCCAAGTTTGAAAATGGGGGTTCTCTGGTAACATATATGACTCGAGAGTGACAACGAAATGAATAACATGTATGTTAGAGTGATATTTAGAGTTGTCTGGAGGGGTTCATATGTATATATCAATGACTGAATACCGTACGTAAGGTCAGGTCAGGTTGCGATGGGTGTGGATAATATGCTAAAGTGACGTAGAATTGTGTCAAAATCAAAAATAATATGAATTCTTGTAACATTCATATCATCTAAGATTGAAAATGGGTCCTCTTTGCTAACTTATATGGGATGAGAGTGACAACAAAATAAATATCATACATGGTAAAGTGATAAATAGAGTCGTTTGGAGGGCTTCATATGTATCTATCAATGACTGAACACCATACATAAAGTTAGGTTATGTTAGGTTTTGATGGGTGTGAATAGGCTAGATCAATACGTAGAGCCAAGTGGCTCTACATATTTTTATCGATTTATGAAAATCATTAATCGATAAAAGAAGCAAAATTATGCACGAAAGCTCGATTGATACTATATAATTCCTGGATAGAAAAGGATAGGATAAGTTAAGATGCTTAGTTTTTCTCACCTATCATGACGTGAAGGTGGTCCACAATAAATATCTTGAAACAATAACAAGGGATTTTGTTCTGATGGAAAAAAAACGATATCAGAGGTACAGTGGCTCACATGTTAACCGATCCTGTATGTACAAACAAAATGTGTGTGTGTGTGTGTGTCTACACTTTATCTGTAACTATCCCTGTATACGACGTCATTATAGCATGTCCGGTCCTGCATATGCGTACAAAGCGTGAATGTGTGTACCTGGTGTGTGACATTTGAAGAAAAACTACGTAAAATAGAGCCGTATGGTAGGGATTTGATGCGTACACCGCACAAAATAATGACTCAATATCATACATATCCATCAAACTTGAATGAAAATATATAATTATTTTTCAAAATGGTTAGAATGGCTAGATCTTTGAACCTAACATCGCGTATAACTGATCCACATTAAAATTGTAAAAAAATGAAGTGCATTAGTTCTCTTGGATCCTTACTGCTGAGTCTAATCCGAACATGAAACAAAGCTATTGATAAATTCTGGAACCTAAACATCTGCAGAAGATTTTTTGCTGGATTAAATTGGAGAAAATGTATTCAACTGCTTTTGATATGATAAATATACAGCCCTAGTGGAGAGATTCATACATATCAATATTATACATAACCATCAAACTTGATTAGAATACATAACTATTGGATAGAATAACTTAAGTTGCCTAGATAATAATGTATTTGCCATCGTATGGTAACCCTTTTTGCATTCATCAATGTTTGATCTATGTTATCGTACATTGATATATATTTCGCTAATTATGTACCTTAGACATGGTTTATATCCTAGATCTTGTGGATTGCGGACCTTACAATGTAGATCTGTATGAAAAATTGTTAGAGTGGATTTATTCAATGTTTGATATAATAGACGAAAATGGTAGGATCAAAACGTCCAATACTACAAAAAAAAATCATATTCCAACAGTAAAACCGTACATAAATCTTGTTAACGCTCTAACATTCGTAACACTCACTGACGTATGGAAAAGCTTACATAAACGTTTTGAACTCGAAAGTCCACAAACGAGCAATGACCTAACATTACTCGAGACTGGTCGAAATTACTGGACTTGTAACAAGCGAAGTGAAAAAATATATATATAAATGCAGGCACATAATCTGCTAAAGATTGGTAAAACTATAGGGTCAAATAAATAGATTTGATAAGGATGAAGGTTAAATCAATGAAGAAAAATACCTAACATAAGTATGAAACGGGGGAAATATACAATCTTTGGTAATTTTAGGTTAGGATGAGTTAGGATTATAGCCATCATTACAGACCTCCAGTGAAAAATGTTGAAAGTGGATCTGGTGAATGGTCGAAAGAGTCAAATATTCTGAATGGGAACGCAGTCTCATAACAAAAGCCTGAATTAATCAAAAACTTCTAAGTGTCTAAACTGCAAACGAAATACAAACATTCATGAAAGTAGGACTTGCGGGAATAAGCATCTAGCAAAGACCTGCGATTGGATAGCATAATTGAGATGTACATTCAATTATTGAAGAATTTCAACACTAACACTCAACACAAATCCGGTGGAATAGTTCTCCTAGGCAATATGGAACCGGACCCAAATCCAATGTCGAGAGGGGGAACACACCAAATTTTTGAAGCATTACATCCAAATAAGCGTATTTCATACCCAACATCCCATGAAATTAGGCAAATTTATATCGAATACAGATATATTCATATGATATCAAATCAAAATGTACACCAACATATAAAAAAAAAAGCTAAATAAGATTCTCTACTCTACCCTAAGCAACAACGATTAACTATTATATACGGTGTGTCCTACCACACCCAGATGATGAACCCTACTCCAATATCCGACGTGATCTGGTTCATGACTAAGATCGTATACTAACATAACAGCCATACCAAAAATAACTGACATTCAACGCTGAGTTAATGTGATAAATGTTATTTTTACCATCATACCATTCAAATCTATAATATATTCCTAAACCTAACTGATGCCATGCCTCTGGGAGTACAAATCCAAGCCTACTGTGTCATAAAAATGAACTCCATAATGCTTTACTAGGTCCCTTCTCAGCAATCTACCACTGATAAATAACAAATTTAGAGGTAACACACAGTCATGATACGATGCCACAGACGTACCTCGCATCTGTTAACCCATCGTCTTTGAACAGCCTCGAACAAAAACACATCCTGGACATAACCAAAATCTAGACACATGTACAGTGGTCAAGAATGAGTCTCAGAGAGTGTGTGACCATGAAAAGCTGGGCTTCTGTTTACTGATGACTTAAGTAAAACACTTCAACGATGAGTAGCTTGTCGCATAACCTCACTAACAAACCCATGAAACTCAAGATCGACGTGTACAAGAACGTACATAATTTACGTTGAACACGGATGAACTCCAAAATGACAACCAAAGAGTATAAACCACCTCTACACTAGGACCCATCCATCCTAGCAACTACACATTTGCTAGGGATCAATGACGAAAATTCCACAAAGATGCAGTACGGACTTACACCTCTTAAACATACATTCCTATGATTCTCGTGACATAAAAACATAGCATCAACAACATATATAAAATAGCCAAATAAGGTTCTCTACTCTGCTATAATTCACATAAAAATTGTACTACATTATGGTATCCATCCTAATAAATTGGTCCATTTCCACAAACAATCATAAACAGCATGAGCTTTTTTCTAGGGGACTCTCTAACTCCTCCTAAATATTGAAGAATGGTCGTACAATAAATATACAATACCCTAACAGCAATATCAAGTTTGTAACAAATTGTCTGTTCTATATCTATAATAACTACGTCAAATATTGTATCAGGATGAAAGAAGATACATAAAACACTAAAAATGAACAATATGTAACTAAATTAGACCTGAAATAATGTTCTATAATGTTGATACATACGTAATATATCCTAAATTGAATAAATAATCAACAGATTGCATTGAAGATGGAAATTCAACAGAGAACCTGCAAAACTGAAAGACCTATACTAAAACTCACGAGATAGAACAAAGCAAGAAGATTAATTCTCTATCATACCCAAAACATACATTAAAAACGTGATGAATGAGAATGGACTATCATTTAACCAAATAAACAAGAAATGTGACTAAGATACCACGACATGCAGGCGTTGCAACTGAAACCTATAGTAAATACGGTATAGTACATACAAAAATCTAATGAAATTAGCCACAACTTCTGTCCAAAACAGGGATAAATTAACATCTCTTTAACTAAAGTAACTATGACTAAATCATAACAGATGTGTCATATATACATATAAAACTACCACAATGATGCAACAACCGACCCCATTATACCTGAAATAATGTGGGAAGCTGCTAGGATAAAATACCCTAAAATGCCTAAAACTGTATGAGTTAACTGATCGAAATTCCAACATTAGCGCAAATTCAACATAAATCAATCGATCATTACTAAGTATACATAACATAATATTTTAACTTACAGTAAATCCATATCGTTCAGGTGTTTGCGCTATTGGACAAAAGCATCAATGGAACACTGATATAAATGTTTCAAAACTGGATAATGCAATATGGGGTAGAAAAAATCTCGTAACGGAGATGCAGCATCCTAAGAAAAAAATATATACATTAACCGCAAACAGCCTGACTAATAATCCTTACTATTTCTATAGATATTATATACATATGAAATGAATAGATGGAAACACAGAACCTTGCCTGTAATCCTACCTTCAGGCTGGTACAAACAGGGCCGTTTGCACACTAAGACTGCAAATTGAGTTATAAGACATGCCTACCACACTAATCCTATAAAAGAATATATAGTGATAAATGAACACAACATACAAAAATATCCCAAGCCCCCACCGCTATGAACCCACCAATCAAGCATCAAATGAGTCATAAATACCATAACTAGATAAAAATACCAACATATATGTCCACAGAAAAAAATATATAGAAACAATAAACCAGCCATAATTATATAACGACATATACACTCACAACGTAGCAAACGTGCCACGGAAACAAATTTACTAGACAAGGAACGGGCAAGAGCAAACTCACATAATTTTCCAGGATTGCATCCAATTTTCTACCTAGGGGGTTTCTCTACCGCACCAATCCCCCCTCCAGAAAACTTGCTATAACACTATTTATACCAGAATCGGATAAATATATATAACGAGCAATAGTTAGTGACCAATTATACTCCACTACAACCATCTAAAGAAGAAAAAACTTGTATATAAATACAATATATATAAAAATACAGTACAAATTAATATGTTCATAACATAAACCTTGCCAATGCATTTCCGAACGCTGTCCGTCCATCCGTCCGTTCATCCGTCCGTTCGTCCGTCCGTTAGGTGACTCGAGCAACAAACCAGTTCCGGTACCCTCCGCCCCCACCCCCCGTTTCTGCGCGAACCCACGTACGCTCGATGAATCAAGTTGCAGCATCGCGCCCTACCCCGCCCACCAAAAGTAACTCTATTTATCCCTATATAATTCCTTCACATCCGCGTCTTGCTCCGGTATACACTACTCATGATGATGATTTTTCACTTGGATCATAAAATTTTCGAGATTTGCTTTCTTATTTCCCTTGAACTTTGTTACATACGACTGTAACGCGCCGACATTAGTTACCCAAAGCCGACTTCCTTTTTCCTTTATCCATATATGATTGTTATCTCCCACTCTTTTGATTCTTGTTTTACCCATTCTGAGATGACTGATATTTTCAACGCTAGTCAACATTTGTTCGATCCGACTCATATCATCTTCGAAGATTTCTTCTTCCAACACTTGTAAACAAATTTTTCTGATGTGAATATTCATTTGGTTTATTCTATGACGAAACGTGCGTCACCGCTTGATCTTAAAGTAACGGTGACTCCATTCTTGGTATGCAGCTAGCTATTATTAGTTGATTACATGTTGTTTTTCGCAAAACCTTAGGCCTGACATTGCTCGCCTAGGTCATCAACTGCGTATGTATGCATGTGTATTGGGCTGTGTATGTATGTGCATGTGTATGTTCAAGCGTATGTACGTGTTACATGAGTTGAAAAAATGTCAAACAAAAATTTAAAATTCAAAATGTTAAATTTTGGTGCCGGCATATGCCGGTACCAACCCTGGATACGCCAACATCATGCCGGCACCAACCTTGTATAAGCCGGAATTATGCAGGCATATGCTGGCATATGCCGGCACCAACCCTGTATACGCCTGAATTATGCCGGCACCAACCCTGTATATACGTATAAATGGGTGTATGAGTGTACATGGTGTGTGATATTAAAAAAAAATACGTAAAATAAAACATGTGGAGGAATTTGATAAGTACTTCGCAAAACAAAATGACTAAATACCATATACAACCAACAAACTTGAATTAAAAAAATCTATAAATATTGGTTTAGTTGGTTAGGATGATCAGATCTTTGAAACTAGCATCGCGTATAACTGATCCACATTGAAAAACCTTGCAACAAATTAAGTGAATTTGTTCTTTTGGAACCTACATGCTGAAACCCATCCAAACATGTAATGAAGATATCGATAAAATTATGGAACCTAAACACTTGCTAAAGGATATTTGCTGGATCAAAATTAGAGAAGTGTATTCAAACTGTTAATAATATGGTAAATAAACAGCCCTAGTGGAGAAATTCATACCTATCAGTACCTTACTTAAACATCAATTTTGAATGAAACTACATAACTATTGGTTAGAATAGGTTAGGTTAGTATTTATGCATCTGGCAGTGAATGACAACCCTTATTGCATTCATTGATATTTGAACTGTGTTGTCGTACAATGATATATATTTCGCTAATTATCCTAGATCTTGTTGACTGCGGACCCTACATCACAGATCTGTAGTGAAAATTTAAGAGTGGATTTATTCAATATTCGTTACAATAGGATAAAATGGTAGGAGCAACACACCCAACATTACAATTTTTTTTTATTCCAACAGTAAAACCATGCATAAAACTTGCTAACGCTTTGATACCCATAACACTCACTGACTTATGCGGTAAGCTCACAAACAAGTTAAGTGAATATATATATAAA
>SDVV010041091.1:0-10471 GCA_016164225.1 Gammarus roeselii | reverse complement strand
TTCATTCCTTGATCTCTCAAATCAAATTTATATATTCTGGATTTTTTCATGTCAACTGTCCTCAGTAAAGTGTGCCAGAGTGATCATCTTGCATTTGAGCATTTTGAAATCAGTCATCATTTTCAAATTTCATCTTCATATTTTATTTAACCATATCAATTTTCAACCTGTGTGTTATTATGAAAGTAATGAAGGATAATTTGGTCCAATGTCTAGTATCCCGCCTTGGCTTGTAACTCATCTTACTTTCTTGGTTGCCTTTAGTCGGCTTCACAACAATATTTATGTAAATCCAGTGTAGTCATTTCCCAACTCAAACTTATTTTCTGAAGTAATTTCACCTTTTTTTTTGCCTTTTTGAAACATGTGATGTAGTAAATGCGTCTACTTCAACAACATGGGAATATGAGTATATTCAACTTTATGAGGTAAACTCCTGATAGTATTCAATAGTTTGTTCAGTGGGTATTAATTATAATTTTAGTACATGATATACATATGTTTCCGAAACATTGAGTTAAAAACTTAAGTCGTAAATGAGATCAGTATGCACGCCAAAGTTCAAGAGAACCAGAATCGTTTCAGAATTTGAAACTTTACTATTTTGTTACGTTTCAATGCCATGTATCCATCAGCTATGTACATTTAAAGAAAAGAAATACAACATGTATTGATTCTAAACATTTTCATCCCTTGCATCTGGGAACTTTTTAATGGAATCCGTTATTTCTAAAGTTTCCCATGAACTTTTCTGATTATTTTTTAATTGCCCATTTCACAAAAATGGGCCAGTAAGTTTTTATAGCAATATTGTAACTTGTCTGAACACGTTCCTCTGTGCCAGGAACATTTCATGACTCATCACGGTAACGAGTAATCAAAGTCTTGGTGTCGAACTCATTTTTGGTTTCCTAATTTTGGATATTACTTCTAAGATCGCTTCCATCTACAATATCTACATTCGTGTTTTCTCTAATATTATTTACGAACTAGGGTAGCTGCATAGCAACATACTTACACTTCGGCATCCCACCGCCAAACAGAGCGCTTCTCTCTGCGCTGACTTTGGAAAAAACCCTAAGAGCAGCCAGTTCGCAAACAGAGCTCTTAAAGGGTCATCGCTGGAATAAAGGCAGAACAACATCGAAAGTAGGCATTGTAACGTCAGATACATTCAGTGAGGGGACTCAGTTGTACATTTCGGAAGAATCATATTATATTACCCCGCGAGGATCAAAGAAAAAATATGTAGTTCATAACCATATCGTTTTGTCAAATCATCAATGATCATACTCTTCTCCAAAGTCATATCCGACATGCAGCTGAAGTTGGAAATGAAAATTAAATGACGTGCGGATTCATATTAAGTATGTCCTCTGAACCGTTTTGTTAATTAAGCAGCGCAACTTTGTTAGATAAAATACGCAAACCCCTTTCTGATTGTTTTGTAGATTCCCTGACACCTCATCCTGACTGCTGTTAGTTATTATCCAACTACTCCTCATCAAGTTGTAAGTTATGGTACACCTATTTCTGACCTCTCAGCAACCCTACTGAAATTTTTCATATCATATTTGCAAGATATATAACGTACACCTCCATGAGGCATCTTTGAAAGTTATACTGCACCTTCTGCTACATGAACGATCTGTAAGGCTTACTACATCTCCTTCTAACCACTTTGCATGATTTACAGCTCCGACTGCTGCTTATGTATGGTTCACTTCACCTGCACCAGACTTCAACTGCTCTTATATAATTCCGCAAATTCAGAATCTCCATATTCCACCCCGTCCTTCACCTTTCGTGTTATTTACTTTTAGCAGCACCTCGAGTAGCGGAATCTGTAGGTTCTGTCTCAGCATTTCTTGGCACTGCCTACAACTCTTGAGGTGCTGCCGCCACATCTCTATGTGAAGCGGCGGGATCTATTGGTACTACCTCAGCATCTCTTGGTGCTGCCCAAGCATTTATTGCCTGTGTTAGACCTGCAACCTCTTGCGCGTGACGATGCCTAATTTGGACAGTATGCAGACTGAATACTAATGTGTTCCGATGGTCCTTGAAATATCAGACTCTCCATTTCACGGAAAAAGGCGGCCTCGGCACCACTCGTGTCTGGATGGGCGTTTTACATATGCAAATGGAAGATCCAGAGTGCGGACTTGGGAGCTCTGTTAGCATTGCTAAGTTTGCGTGTGCTCTGTATATCTGAAACAAACTTAATAATAAAAACAATAAACATAAAAATGCTGCGATGAAATATCGCGCATTGCAACGAGAGGACATTGAGCAGGAACTTGCGTCATGGTTTGAAGACAGAATTATTTATTGTCAGCGAAAGAGATCAGTATAGTTATTGCTCGCATATACGATATCTTATACTCGCACTTATAGAACTCTTATACTCGCATTTCGGTATTTTAAACTCGCATATAAGGTATCTTATACTCGCATATATGGTATCTTATACTCGCATGTACGGTATCTCATACTCGCATATGAGATATCTTATACTCACATATACGGTATCTTATATATATTTATAGCATGCTGAAACAAATGTGCAGTGTTCAAATAGGTATTCTTCTTCACAATACGACAATGATACATCCATATTCGATGAAGAAATGCCTCTGCAATCATCTCAAAGTTACACCAACTGTCCTGTAAGTAAAAACAAATGACTAGAGGCACAAACTGCTCAATTTGGGAGCAGCAACCACCCCTCAGCAACCACGTCTGTAAATACCCATCAGAACCTAAATAATATCGTGATTAAACATATAAACGTTAGAAGCTTAGGAACCAAGATGGATCACATCAAAATGATGATGAAGGAGGACTCAATTGACATTCTATGTCTGACTGAAACCTGGCTGGAATCAGACATTAACTCTACCTTCTACTTTCATCGAGATTGATGGCTTCAATGTTTATAGAAAAGATAGAGAAAGGAAAGGAGGGAGAACCGTGATTTATGTGCGAGAAGAATATACCTCTTCTCAAGTAATGCTTAACAACAGTAATGAAGTTGATGACCTTTGGGTGAACATCCAGGTGCGAAAAAACAGATCGTTTGTTGTTGGTTCTCTTTACAGACCACCCAAAGCAAGTGTAAAGTCTTTTCAATACATCTACATCGCTGTAGATTTTGGGAGATTTCAATGATGATCAATTGAAATTGAAATCCATTAATATGAAGCCGATTGTAGACAGACTCGGGCTACATCAGCTCAGAAAAAGTGCAACAAGAATTACTCCCGAATCTCAAACTGTGTTGTATCTGCTCATAAGTAACAATCCGTCTTCCATTGTTACCACAGACTTGGAGCCGAATTCTTTCTCGGACCACCATGAAATAAACTGTACCATTAACATCAAAAAAAGAAGAAACATGTATACAAAATAACCTGTCGTTCAAAAAGAAATTACACCGCGGATAATTTCAGAGCACAACTAGTGGCAAACATTGAGATGGCTAAACCGATATATAGCACAAATAACGTCACCGAGCAAGCCCAATTACTCACAGACTATCTTCTCACATGTCTGAACGCGATGGCGACAACGGAAACTAAAACAATGAAAAGCGTGCTAGTTCAATGGATTACAGAAAAACTGTGAAACGAAATTGCACTTAAAAATATATCAAACGCAGAGCAAAACGAAGCATCACTTGGTTAGCATTATTTCGAATTCAAAATCGAAGGGTCAAACGAGAAGTCAAGAGGGCAAAAATTGAATACCATCATGAGGAACTAGAACAGTGCAAAAACAATCAAAATGAAACGTGGAATGTACTAAAAAGAATTGTTCCCTACAAAAAAAGATCACCTCACCTACTCATCCGAATACTCAAGCAGCTTCAGAAAAGTTTAACAACTACTTCGCTGGAGTTGGGAACCAGGTTTTTGAAGAGGTTACCCAGGAAGCTTATCAAGAATCACAGTGCGACGTAACAGATACATGGAGTCCAAATGCTTTAGATGGAGACAGCGACCTAGAAGCAAACGTCAAATGGAAACCAACGCAAGTATCGCAACACGAAGTAAAACGAGCTGTATTTGCCTTGAGGAACACAAATTCAACAGGAATAGATGGTTTAGCCCCACAATGTATGAAAGAAAGCCATTTGGTTACTTTGCCTTATATCAGCACAGTTATTAACACCTCCAAAACAAGTGAAACTTTTCCAGAGATCTGGAAGCATGCCATCATCAAAGCAATTCATAATTCTGGGGACATGAATGAACCGTCCAACTTTAGACCAATCAGTCTTCTGCCTGTTCTATCCAAAATTCTTGAAAAGGTAATATCTATCCAATGGATTGATTACCTGGAATCAAACAAACTGTTGAATGACTGCCAGTATGCTTATCGGCGAAATTTGTCAACAGAAGACGCACTTATGAGCATCACTGAAGATCTGTATAAAAACTTTGATACGGGGCAGATATCTCTGCTGGTATTGCTAGACTTATCGAAAGCATTCGACAGTGTAAGCCACAAAATTCTTTTTGACAAGCTCCGCAACATCGGAATAGACCCAACTTGGTTCGAAAGTTATCTGATGAATTGTCAACAATCAGTTAAACTCGATAACGCAACTATGTCCAATTCGGCAGAGTTGCCTTTGGGGTCCTTCAAGGTTCGATACTTGCCCCCTTGTTGTTCCTGGTTTTTGTAAATGACATCGACTGCAAGATACCAAAATATCAAGCGAAAATGTTAATGTACGCCGATGATGTCCAAAAATTGCTTCCACAAAAACCGTCAGATCTGAATGTGCTGAAAGACGACGCTGAGACAGCCGTAACTAATCTGAAATCTTGGTATGATAAAAATGGACGCAAGCTCAACTCTGACAAAACAAAATGCATCTTGTTCGGCTCGAACTCAAACTCAAAAAGAAAAGCACCACGTAACTACTCTGTGTTCCAAGTTGAATGGAACACTTTTGTTCCTAAACTCTGCAAAAAAGAATTGGACTTCAAATCATGATTACTGATTGTTCACACTTCAGTATTTTCTCAAATTAACTACTGTCATTCAATTGGGGGAAATGCACCAAAACTCATAGAGAGAAAGTGCAACGTTGTATAAACTTTGCGGCAAGAATAACATGCGATGATAGCCACAGAACTCGAGACCACGTAAGTCCTCTCCTCGAAAAATTAAAGTGGCTGAATTTTGACAACAAACTGGCACTCCATGAGTCGATCAGAATTCATAAAGATCTTCTAGAAAATCACTCACTCGGCAGCCAAAGACTCATTTATTCTCGAGGTGAAAAGAACTATCGATTCACAAGAAATAATAATACTCTGCACGTTGAACACAGGAAAACAGAAACGGCTTGTCGAGCTTTTTCGATCACTGGACCAAAATCCTGGAACAGCCTCCCAACAAGCCTCAAAAATCTTGAATCCAACACGTCCTTCAGGAAAAGGTTTAATGAACTTCTATTGGCTGATCAATTCAAAACCGTAACTTTGCCCACAAACACAAGCTAAATGCATAACACCAGTAACCAGAAAATGCACTCGGTTCTTGAGCATGTTCGAATCCACCACCACCATCCCTCTCAACATTGAGACACCATCTAATCGTTTTTACCCTGACGATACATATGTTTTCTATGTTGCTACCGATCACAATTATCTTTACCAAATACCATAAGTGGTAACTAGCGTTTCGTCTATTTATATGTTTTAAATGTTCCTGCTTGTTTTGTTATAATTAAAATACAAACTCAGTTTTTCCGAGGAACGATAGGCAGCTTCTAACTTCGACAAATATTAACACGATTTTAATATCACTCATTGAACTGGTTTTACCAATTACCGTACCGTTTTTGATGATACAATCATTGCCTTATAAGCTAATGCTCTACCTTGTCTCCTATAACGGAAGTATATTCATCCGACTTGTGTACTCCAGCATTGGATTATTCTGATTCATTGATACTTAGCTGTAACTGGTTATTAAATTTCCACACCCATCAACAATAGCGTGCTCTGTCTGTCGATGAATAATATGTAGCCGCTTTCTCAGACAGGAGTAATTTCGATACAAATATAAATAAATTAATGAATTCTACCAATTACCGTACCATTTTTAAGTTGCAATCGCCATCATAAAAGGGGTAACATTGTTCTCTATTCTTCTCCTGGAGAACTCCGTCCATCTGAGTTTTGTACTCCACCACTGAATTATACTGATTATCGTCCATATATGTAAGTAGGTATATACGCGTATACGTGTGCACCTGTATGTATACACGTATATGTATTTGTATATATATGTACATGCATGTATATGTATATTAGTATGAATATATAGGTGTTGGAATTTATTTAATGGTATATTGTGTATCCCATTCGGTTCCATGAAGGACAAGCCAGCCGAATAACTAGAGATGAGCTGCGATGTATTCATCAATTTTGGATTTATCAATCCCATGCCTATGAGTTTCTCACTTTAAAATATAGCACATTATATGAAAACTGTTTTGCAACACGAAGTAGCAACAAATCGGCCGTCGACAAGAGATGCGCTGTCCCAAATTCATTTTTATTCCTCGCTTCGCTAATTCAAATACGGCATTTTAAAAAATAAGTTTGATGTGTTAGACCTAAGTATTGAAAACCTATTGCTAGACGATGAAAAGCAATAATAATAATAATAATAATCTACTCGCATATACGGTATCTTATATTCGCATATCCGGTATCTTATACTCGCATATACGGTATCTTATACTCGCAAATGTGTCATCTTATACTCGCATATACGGCATCATATACTCACGTAAACGGTATCTTATACTCGCATATGCGGTAAATTATACTCACGTATACGGTATCTCATACACGCATATACAGCATCATATACTCGCATAAACGGTATTTTATACTCGGATATATGGTAATTAATAAGAAGATATATCAATTTCCACTGCCTTTAAAGTTAAATTCGAGGGAAACATAAATAGGCAGGTTATTTTTTATTATGCCACACATGTTTCTTAGATGATTTAGTTGGCTATATCATCCCCGTCACCGGAGCTTCTTTGCTCAGGGCCCCCTTTCCGATACGTTTGGTCATAGCGGTACTAGTATCGGACAAGCTATTATTTCTCACTGATTTTCATTTCTTATCTCAGAGTAGACCAAAGTTTGGGTGGATGGTTGGTGTGAAGCAGGTGTTAGGAAGAAGAAACTTGATTGTGGAGGTAGCGAGAGCGTGCAATGAATTAGGCTAGAGTGGAGAATAGTTGTGAATGGAGGATTTTGACGCTACTCTTATGCGCTTTCCCGACCTTGGCATCTCGTCGTGGGTGTGAGAGGGGACCGGTCATCATGCCACGGGAGCGGTAAACCAGTCACACTGTCGAGTCCTGCTGCTGACACCGTCCTCTGACTACACGCGTTAACCAGAGTGCGGGTTGCGGGTTCTTCGGCTTGGACCCCTAGCAAAAAAGTGTTAAGCTGTGCGATTGTGAGTGTATGAGAGTAATGTGATGTGCGCTTTGCCGGCGGCTACCTCCATTCCTGGGGGATTCGCCCTAGCGTCGGTATCTGTATCCCAGATCAGGCAGGGGAAGATACAATAGGTGAGAACTATCATGTAATATTGAACGAAAGCTTAATGGTAATTTTATTTTGCGAGACATGATACTACGTCGCTTCTTGTTAATGTTCCATGAAACCCGTACCCTGTTAATGGTTTAATGAAACCCGTACCTTGTTAACTGTTTTATGAAACCCATATCTTGTTAATGGTTTTATGAAACTCGTACCATGTTAATGGTTTCATGAAACCCGCACCTTGTCAATGGCTTCATGAAACCCGATTGGTGACAATTCATTGTCGTGATAGCACGGAAGTGTCAATAGTATAATAACTAATGAATAATTTTACCACCGTCTTCTAAATAAACATTTCTGTCTCGACATCAACAGGCCTATTGACGCAAAATAGGTTGCCTTTTGTAAACAAATAAATTAATTCTGGAGTAGAACGTCTATGAGGCCTAATGGCCCAAACTAGGTTGCCTTTTGTTAACAAGAAGATTAGTTCTGAAGTAGAACGTCTATGAGGCCTAATGGCCCAAACTAGGTTGGCTTTTGATAGCAAGAGGATTAGTTCTGAAGTAGAATGTCTAGGAGAGCTTCGTGTGCCATTTCTGTTCTGTTATAACAACAACAAAGGGAACGGTTTAGCTATTTATCGGCAATTTATGTAGAACTTATCGAGCCGCGACTTAAACGTTTCAATTATATAGCTGTTTACAACCTACCGCCGATGGAAGTTTGTTCCATTCTTCGACAACTCTATACGTGAAGAAAGTGCGTGTGATGTCGAGTGAGAACCGTTTCCCAAAGATTTTGTATCCATTGTTCCTAGTCACTCCGTTTCTATCTAGAGTGAAAATGCTCGCTTTCTCGACGTTTTCCTTACCCATCATATTCTTCCACACTTCGATCATGTCGCCTCTGACTCGACGTTTCTCTAGCGAATAAAGATTGAGTTCACAAAGCCTGTCTTCGCACGATCTATTCCGCATCGAAGGGATGAGTTTGGTAGCTCTACGTTCAACCATCTGAAATTTAATAACGTCTTTTCTAAGGAATCTAGACATGAATTGAGCTACATACTCGAGATGCGGTCTAACGAATGAATTGAAAACTTGACCATACTGTGTTCATTTTTGTACGAGATGGTGCGGGACATCATACCTAGCATTTTGTTGCCTTTATTGGCAGCATCATTACATTGCTTGCCGATTTTTAAATCGTTACTAATGATGACACTATCTCTTTGGTGACGGGAACGAGTTTCGTGTTCCGTGTTTGAGGTCATGAGGACCTATGTGCATAACTTTGCATTTTTCTACATTCAATTTCATTTGCCATTTGTCTGACCAATCAACAATTTTGTTCAAGTCTAGTTGGATCTGCTGACACTCTAGTTCATTTTGCACTCTTTTTGGATTTTACAATCGTCTGCAAACTTGCTAATATTTGAAAGTACGTTGCCATCGTGATTGTTAAGGAATATCATACAGACAACTGGCCCTAACACGGATCCTTGAGGCACGCCGCTTGTCATATTACCCCAAGGGGTGGAAGCTAAGTTAAGTACAACTCGCTGCTGTCTGTCTGTAAGCCAGCATTTTATCCAATTGTTAATCTCGCCTCGAATACCGATGCTCTGCAATTTACTAACTAGGTGCTTGCGGGGTCTTTATCAGAAGACAAGACAAGTAGACAAGTAGACAAGTAGACAAGTAGACAAGTAGACAAGATTATAATATAATCGACCCAATGATCAATCTAAATTGAAACGTGACAATCTCTTATTAAGTAAATCAATGACTTGAACTCGGTTTTAGTTATCAGAAGAGAATAGTCATTAAAATTTATAGCACGCACATGTCATGCCATGTGAATGTGATCATGCCACTCCATACTATTGACACTTTATACAGTTAGTAAAAAATAGGAAAATATTACCAATTCCACTATTTGTATTGGAGTGTCCTTATATTGTCCACCTCGGTGGCCGAGCGGGTAGCGCCGAGGCCTCGCCTCACAATAGATTTATATTGGAAGCTAAAGGTTGTAGGTTCGAGCCTATCTGACCCTGAGTTAGACATTCTGGCCGGTGGTCCCTTAGACTGTCAGAGGAGAGCCTCCAAAGCCGTGGCTAAAATAAAAGAAGGCTATCAGGTGACAGCTGCACTTCAACCGGCTACATAAACAAAGAATCTCCCTGATGAAGAAAATAAATGTAATGTGTTACGGAGTGCCATTCATGTGTGCTATTGCGATTAGCAGTGTGCTCGACAACAAATTCCTGTTTACCTATTAATTTACTAATTTAATTATGACTATCATTTAACAGTACAAATTCATCTAGCAGTTATTATTTAATTACTGGAACGTTCCTGAAGATTCAATTTAAATTATCCCTCCATGACAAACGGATTACCTGGAATGAAGGCAATTAATTAACAGTTCGTCCTGGAATAATAAACGGATTACCTGGAGTGGAGAGAATTCATTTATAGTTCGTCCTAGAATGATAGTTCTGGGGAGTCAGTACCTTGCGCAATAGATGCTACTTGTTCGTTGGTACATAACCGCCTAATGAAACCTAACTATTCACACAGGCTCACACAGATCAGTACTGACACAACTGTTAATATTCTTTCGCGACACATCTGTGTTGATACTTGTATCATAGACCACAATTGCAGAATGGCAAATAGCCTTCGCTATTCAAAAATTTGTTTTGAGCAGCATTGCCTAGACTTGTATGTTGTGCAATTTCTCTCACGAACAGAACATGCCATTATTGGCATCAGATTGTATTGTTTTAGTAGACGAGAAGTCATCCAAGCATAACGATGACTTAATAGCGCTATCGAGGACTTCGTCGGGATTATCCTCTATTTGTTCTG
>SDVV010041090.1:0-10471 GCA_016164225.1 Gammarus roeselii | reverse complement strand
GGAATATAAAAGTTAAATAATCCAATAAATAGCTCAGGTAAGCTCGAAGGGATGAAATCCTTGGTAAATAAGTAACATAACAAAGTAGATGAAGTCACCTCTATACGTCCAACATTTTATAGCATGATTTATTCAATATAATTTTGCATCGTCGGAATCATTAGGTTTTTCACAGTTCATGAATGCCAGCAATCTTTTTTTTTACAGATCTGATAATATATGTTGTTAAATTGGAATTCTGCTGTGAATGTGTCAGGAATTATATCCTACAAAAACTGTATTATGCCTCACCATTTGACCTGCAGTTAGCGAGCACACCTAATAAAATCCTCTACTCAAAATGATTAAATAATAATGACGAATACAAAGCAAACACCAACCTCTAACCCTACATTTTTTAACCAAGAAACATGGCAAACCCTATCATACACATATAAGACCAAATGAAATGCAATTTATATTATACAAACAAGAGGCATAACCCATGCAACAAATAATCATATATATTCCCATTATTACTATATTATCCGAAGACTTACACCAAGCAGTGTACGCGCAAAAGTAAAATAAACGAATATAACTGTTAATCCAAGGACATTAATAGTAATAATAACCCGTTCACCCGTTGAACAAGTTAATAATAATAAACACCCATTTAAATCTACGGTACTATCCAAATAGATGCGATTTAACATGTACTACACGTACAATACCTACACAATGCATACCGAAAATTATCCTAACAAATAGTAATGACTGAAATGCATAACTAACCCAAGGAACAAATAAACCTAATTAAAAAAATCAAATCAATATCAGTAAAATTAAGTAATAGACAGCAGAAGCCCCACCAATCGAAAAAAAATCGAAATATTTTTTGCTTCAAAAATTAAATAAACTACGTAAGTTAATTCAATAAAAACTCTTTTTCCTAACCTAATATACTTCAGTGATAGTACGTTTTTTCCTAACCCATTCGTAAACAATACCAAACATTCTGTATCAATACCTAAAATCGACCGAGGTTTCAAAGTTTGACGACAAATAATATGACAAACAACAATATTAAGCAAATATTTGTAAATTGATGCCCTGCAGGTAAAGATGCAATGAAGGAAATATTCAATTTATAATTATATCATGAACCATTCAATTCCCCTGATACAGTAAATCTTTAAAACGCATTATTCCCTGTCATGCCATATTTAATTCGTCGGTTACATTGTAAGCACAAACCTATAAATGGTAATATAAACAATAATAATAATAATAATATAAATAGCAACCATTCCAGTAACAATATTAATATTAATCATTATAAAAATAACAATAATAACAATAACACTACTAATAATAACAATATTAATAATAATAATAATAACAACAATGAGAGAAAATATAACAATAACAGTAATCCCATACCAACATCAGACAACACCTTTCATAACCGATAGGCATGAACACAGCGCCAGCCCCACACCAACGACCGCTGCGTGAACATGTAAAAAATGGTCATGATTTGCAGTGTTAGCAGAACAATGTACGTTTACATGAAGCTCATATAAACAGCAACTCACGTTGTCCTGTAGCCTACTGCGTTACGGGCGCCTCTATGAGCTTTTGATGACCTGCATCGTAATGTGTAAACGTAAAGTAAACACCGTTGTACTTTAATGAACAAAATCATTTTTTATATCTCAATTGAACTGTAGTATGTGATCAATTCTTATCATTGACGAGAAATGCCCTGAAATGGAAGCATCTCAGATATCCTAAGCGCAATATGGACTGTACCAATCTAGATGTCAATTAACCTTCTGATTAAAAGCGTCCGTAAGTCATTATATCACAAGACAGCGTATCCTTACAGGTGCACTCCGGAATGCAGGCTGCCGGGTGCGGCCGTAAATTTACGTGACATGACCAGCAGTGTGTAATGGAGAAAAATTGTTCGATTCAAAATAATTTAGTTCGGGAGTCGATTTCAATGAGTTTGTGTTAGTTGCACTTATTAATTTTGATTTTGAAAAAAAAAATCATATCATGGTATTTCTACATATTTTCTTTGTTTCCGATCAGGATTTAAAATGGCGCCAATGCTCCGGCCATCCAACTCAAACAGATCCATCTCAAACACGGTCAACGTACCTTCATGCTATTTTAATGACTTTCTTTGACGTATACTAATTACTCTATGCAGTGAAACGTTGCTGAGGGTGATTGATTCTCTCGGGAATGGTATCATTGACCGGAGATATGTGACAGGTGTGTAACAAGATTATCTGTGATGTTAACGATTACATGTCTGTAAAATTTCGTTTTGGGAAATCCTCATTGAAACTTTAATTGCAAACCAAATTGAAACCATAATTGAAACCAGCCTAACTCGCATCGCGCGGTCTCAAGTCAGCCTGATCTACTCTCGATGCCTGACACTAACACCCCTACCCTCGAATGACTGGGCCTCGCACAATTCGATTATAAAATGAGGGACAACTCTACCGTAACCTCGCAGAGGCCTGTTTTACTGTGTTTCTTCCTACTTATGGACTTCTTTCATTGACCGGCAGTAACAGTGATACACGTATACGTGCTAAAATCTTTCCTTGTGACGGATTTTTCAGGCTTGTAATTTTGACACTTTTAGAAAAACATGATCATGGCCCCCGTCGTTACATCGTATGAAGCCAACTGCTCCTGAGAAAACGACAAAAACAAATGTTCAATAAGGTCCAGGTCTTCTTTTGAGTGGGTAACGCTGCAAATTGATCATTACAAAAATAATCATGCGGGGTTCCATGTAACAGGAGAGACATGATTGAGATTGACACAAGATATTTTGACCATAAGAGACAATGTACTTCATAAAATGTGAATCGGAAAAAAATGTATGCACTAACAAAACAATTGAAAGAAGAGGCATGTAACACTATTCTTCTGTCTCACCCTCCTCTTCTTCCTAACAATAATTTGAAACATTCCATGTGAATGTTTATGAACTAAATCAAAATGGGAAAATAAATTCACCTTGATTCCAGGTTGAAATGAATTAGTGCGACGCTTTCTTGAGTTTGTCCACTCTCGACATGTTCATCCTCACATCGCTTCAATAACCTTTGTCCTTTTCCTTATTTCACCCTTCATTGCTTTCATAACCTTACACCCATCCTTCATGCTACACCTCACCTACGTCTCCTGCCTCATATAGTAGAAACATGTGATCACAGCTACCTAAAAACTCTACTGCCCACAAAAACTATCCATTTAGGCAGACACTGATTCCACTTCCCATTGTCTCCCATCGAATTTACAACCCAATTATCTTCTAAATACTTCACAGCTTGGGATGTTATCATTTTTTTGTAACTAATATTACATAATGATGAATCTTTGTTATGTAATTGAATCCAAGGTTGACTGAACTTGTGTAATCACAAGGCCCTTTATTTTATTCAATATTTTGAAGAATATCTGCACAAGGTGTACAGTAAAATTTGAACAAAATAAATGTTGGAATATTTCTCAATAAGTGTGAATGATTCGGAATATTCCATTTGGATGTTAGTAAACTACATCAGAATGGGAAAATAAACTCCCCTTGATTCCAGATTGTTATAGATTAGTTGAGGCGTCTTCTTGTGGCCCCGAACACTTTGATCACTCAAATTTGTGATTCTTGTGCCCGTCCTCTCACATAGTTTGTTTACGCTCACCACAGATTGATTTACTTTGAGCCGCTCGAGCGAGTATTTCAGATTTGAGGGAGCGCAATGCAATCGCGTTGATATTATTTGTTCGTTTTAGAGTAAATAAATAATATTTATCCATTTATGAATTTGAATACTTGTGATATCGAATTGGATAGTTTTGTTGCCCTTATCATGTGAATTCACCGACACAACGCTATCTATGGATCTGTTTTTTTTATTTTTTAGTGCAGTCACAAGTAATGGCGACAACCCTGATAACTTTACTACTCGCCACAAAATATACTGGCGGATAGCCTATGCACCATTATTTTTCATGTCTTTGGATGCCAGTGAATTGTGTAACTGAATGATTCGAAATATTTCATACAATTTAACAAGCTAAGGATTTGCCATCAGGGTTGTGATTCTCGATTTCAGACGTTTGACGGACGCGTTTTTGGGTTCATTCATATGAATTTCAAAATTTTGGTCACGGTCGACCCATTTAGAGTGCAGTAACTTATTCACAAGATAATTCATCAATTATTATAAATCGAAATGCCAACAATGCAAAGTTCACCGAAGAAAGTCTTGATAAATATGTTAGATTATCACTCAATTACGCCATCTTATGAAAAACATGAAACTTGACGAAAATTTTGCTCATCTTCATCTTTATTGCCAGATACATTTTTACACCGGGCAAGCATACTTTTGAACCAAAAAGTGAGGGAAATTAGCTTATCAGGAAGAGGCCGCATCAGGACAAGGGAGGCTTATGACCTGGTTAATCTGGAAGATATATATGACCAGGAACTAATGCATGAGCGTGGAGCATGAAGGATACAGTTTTAATGTTAACTCTACAGAGCGCTTCCTTTCTAGTGACTTTTGATATTAGGAATTAGGTAAAGCCATCCAGGGACTTATCTCGCCCATTTGTTGAAGAATTAATAGATCATCTCTAGATATACGAATTTCGTACTTTTTTTTCTCATTTATTTGAAGCTGCTTCTGAAACCTTCAATGTACACGGTATGTAGTGTATTTGTTTGTAACAAAACATGTTCCAAGCAGTGAACGTATGTTTTTTTTTTTCAGGCCCGCAAAATGGTCGTGAAGTGACCGCACAGTGGATCGTGAAATGCCGCACAGCCTACCATGGAAATACCAAAATGTGCTGACGTGTTCAACACAGTTTACTCCGAGTCGATAAAAGGAGGACATAAAATATTAATTACTGAATTCCTAGGCGCCAGCAAACTCTGCAGTGCACAAGGGATACGTTGTAGACTCGGCAGACTCCATGCGACGACAAAAAAGTGTATAAAAAGTTTCCAAACATTTCAAACAAGATGGAAAGTGATGCAAATTGGTAAAGACTTTCACCAACATATTTTCGATTCACGAATTGACCCTGAAAGCCTGAATGTGATGGCTGACCATAATGGTGTATCTCCAAGGGTTTCAGCTATTTACAAAAATGGCCGCCTGATTCAGACTCTTTTTCTAGGTTCAAAGAAGCCATTACTACTTATTCAATCAGTGCACTTTGAAGAATCTCGCATGTAAAGATTCGTGCACCAACTTATTAGGAACGCTGACGAGTTTAGGGAGTGTTAATTTGGTCCTCTATCTGTTGTAAACAACTTGCAGTGGCTGAGCAACGATAGCAGTTCTACTTCTGCCAACAGTATTATGTATTCATCGAAAATGTATGTATTATTGCAATAATTTTTTGTATAAACAGTGATTCTATATAAATCCAATTCGTTGAAGCAAACTTTCTCCCAATGTTAATAGTATGCAGAAATGGTGCATTCATTTCTTTTTGTAAACAAGTTATTAATGTATGAGTCTATTTTTAAATACGTTTCGTAAGACAAAATCCAATATCAATCAATTTGTTGTAGGTTGATTAGCATTATTGCTGCGCAAAAACTATGTATTTATAATCACGCTTCTCCTCTGGATGAGATCATGGACAGGAGGACTGCAAGTCATCGTTTCGCGTCGTTTTAGACAGCTAATAGAAATAAATAAATCATCGCTGGGTTTTATTTTTCCGTCCTTAATTTAATGCTTGATCAGCTGGAAAGCAGAAGGCAACCACTTTTGGACATCATTCGTTAGCAGTGATTAACGTGTGGGAATTTGCGCGGTAAGAAACTGATTAGACAGTTTAGAAATGAGACCGATTGACAGAATCTGATATTCAGTAGACTGCAAACTATTTAAGTGTTATAAATTGAGATCAAAAATATGGTGTGTAGAGACTTCTGACTTGGAATATACTATTGCATATTATTCAAAGAGAATCAAAAGAATGAATCGAAAAACATAAATGATATAATATTGTGGATTGAAAGATCATCTCGTTTCCAACGGAAGAATACTTCTTCATATCACTCATCAATATTGTCGTCCTTCTAACGAGTTCATTCATAGTGGATTTTTTTTCTTTAATTTACATGCGAATAATTTACTTATCGAACAAGATTCATGGACGAGAGATCCTTATTGCGAATATGATCAGAGAAATATCAGTATTCAAACACTTGATCACGTATTTTTTTGATCAACCTTTGCAAGTGGTTCTAGGCAATGTACAATTGGCAATTAAATACCTGGTTCACTTCCACATTTTGCCCTCAATCATTGATTTATCTGTTGATCACCAGCACTAATATTAACATTGTGGACACCCGTCAAGTTGGTCCTTCATAAATAAAGTACTTACCTTCAAACGGTACAGTCACCAGTAAGGTTAAATAAAAGTTCACTTAATTGCTCTTCACCTGACAAAGGTGCCAAATAGGAAATAAATGAACTATTGTGAAACACATCCTGTTTGAGACCGCGTCTGCGATTCATCTTTGCAATCGTCAGACGTATTTAGTTGTCTTTAGCCTAAGAACATCCATCGAATGTAATGGAAACGTTTCATCATGATTGATAGCCACTCCAACATCCCGTCCGTGTTGAATTGCCAACATATTCGCAATGCCAAGTAGGCAAACACTCAGTTACTTATTTGTTAGTAACAGTATTGGTTTTGTTATGCAGAAATTGTTATTATATATTATAGATTAATGACTAGTCACAATAAATTCATTCAATGAACATAGTGTTGCGCTAAAATAGATACCAGGATAAAAATGTCTCTAGAATTTAGGACAATCGTGCGGCGTAAGTCCTCATAATTTTTTAATCGTATGATGCATTGATTATTTAATTTTCTTTTGATCAACCGTTGATTAACAAGCGTTTAAACAAACACAAAAGTCCGGAATCTTTTTTAGAGCAATAAAATGACGCCTTTGCTCATGACATCATCGAACTACATTTATAATCCTCAAATCCTACTAACTTTGACTGCTACAAAATAATTATTAACTGAATTAGAAAAACAAACTGATCGTGAAATTAAACAAGAAACCTGGTATGACTCCTGGCATAATCCCTTCAGTCTCAGAATAGCGACGACTCGGCACGCTCGTTGCAATTGCAGCTTGACTCGTGACACGACCGCGAGCACCAATAAACACGGTCCTCTGCTCAGCAAAAAGTAAGATAAAAAAAATCTGTGTATGTGTTGCTAACAATCAGAACTGGGCAAACGCACACAAAAGTAAGGTCGGAACCCACACCTTTGCCCCTGAACTATGGCATCTTTTGTCACCCGCAACTCAACATAATTAGACGTTTGCACATCGTCACTCCTTATTTAAAAATTTGATCTGAGAAATAAAAAAAAGTCTTCTTGTTTCTTGGTAAATAAAACCATTGTGTTCAACAATCAACAACAATATCACAAATAGAACAGTTATTTGCAATGGATTCGGAAATTATGGAGCCTAAACGAAAATGCTCATCCTATGAAAACTTTGAGAGGTTCAGCGTTTTGAAGC
Source organism: Gammarus roeselii (assembly GCA_016164225.1). Taxonomy (NCBI): domain Eukaryota; kingdom Metazoa; phylum Arthropoda; class Malacostraca; order Amphipoda; family Gammaridae; genus Gammarus; species Gammarus roeselii. Next base: position 2,871 of record SDVV010041090.1, on the reverse strand, counting down.
GAAACTGTCAAATCTTCACTGCATACAATGAACTCTTGATAAGAGCCGTTCAAATGAATTATTTTGTCCAAAGAAGACAAGAGATACACGAGGAAGGGAGGGGAAAAGGACTGATCTATTCCACCATACGGAAGGGATTAACAGTTTATTGTAGCGCCTGCAAGCGTCATCAAAGTAAGTGTTGGTTAATCACAATTTTTGACCACACTGACGGTTTGGTCGACAAGTAAATATAATTATTACTTGCAGTGTTGTCAAAACTTGTTCAGTTAAACGACTCTTATCATGTGTTCATAAGGTGAAGTGAAGATTTGACGGTTTCCCTTCAAAACGCAGAACCTCTTAAAGTTTTCATAGGTTGAGCCTAATCATTTTGGCTCCATGACTTCCGAACCCATTGTGAATAGTCGTTCTTGCCTGCTTCAAACTTGTTTCTCTCGCTGACAACTGTTCGTGATGTATGTTTGTGTGAGAGCGTAGTAGTTAGTTTGACCGTACCCGCCCCCGTACAACCGCAACAATGTTCGCAAATTTTGGCCTACCTCACCTCAACACCCAATCTGATACTTCCACACTTGTTGAGGTGCTGACAGGCGAAGCTTCGTGAGGAAGTTTCGCTCTGGAAACCATTCGATGCTCTCCAGCAACGTTCAATGGGGAGCATCACGTCCACTGGCCGTCCGTCACCGATGTTGCATACATGCAGCCTGGTCTAAATCATACGAGAAACAGACAAACAATTTTTCTGAGAACATTTGGTTATGAAAACGATTGATTTGAGTTAATAATTTCCGCGTGTCATTTTGAGCAGCGGTAAAATAAACCATTGATAATCATTATTGAACTCACGAACATATGTCATTGTAACTGTATTTTTTGACTTTTGTTCTCCACACCAATTCACCATATCACTTTATTAGACAGTCTAAATTGCGAATCTAAGCCTTAAGAAATAATATCGTTGATACGCTATCTACGACTGTTGTACTGCGCTCTCATTTGAACTCACTCATCACACTTACTGTCGGATTGGCTTTGTGATATATTCCTTTACCTTTGAATAAACCGACCCGTGTTATTTATTTGTCACAAAATGGGCCGCGTAGAATAACATCGGTCACCCAACGAGTCTCGTACTGTCTAAAGAAACGCTAGAGAAGGACAAAACGTAGCCACTCGAAGAAATAAACCCGTTTCTCTTCAAGTTAAGTGTCATCCTATTCTATGTTATCATGAATATTCCAAAGTAATAAGGATCAGTGTTATGAATCTTGCTGTGCATCCTTTTAACCGTATTTTACATCATTTCTTTAATATTAAATGAGATAAACAATAATTTGATAATTTCTGTTACACAGGCATCTCCATTGTCCCTGAACCAGCAGCATTGTACTATGGCGTGTCCTGATTCAATGGTTCACGGGACCTGCACACTGGATGCTCTCTAAGCCATATTTCTGTTCGATTCTTGGAAGGGTAGAACGGAAGAGTAGCTGGGCTGAGCTGGCAATTAAACTCTTTTCTAGAACTTTATTGATAATCCAAGTATGCACAGAATACGCAATTTTGCTAATGTGTTTCATTGGTCCTAGTTCACACGGCCCTTTGTCTGTACTCAGATATAAATCAAATAGAAGCAACACTGTTAACATTAAAACTGTGGAATGTGTTATTTTTTGCCGTTTCAATTTGGTGAACTGGCACGTTCGCTTTTACTTGTTTGGCAACTATTATTACTGTAAACGGAAAACAATGACGATTATTCGTAACTCGTTCCATTATTTGCATTGTTATAAAGTTCCGAATCGTTTAATTCCTTACCTGTAATGAAACTCATTTAATTAGTTGATCGACCCGCTTCATATAACTACAAATTACCCCGAGATTTGCTCTGTCATTATGTCATGTACTCTGTTGGGTGTATACGTATTACGGTTTACTAGGAATTGTTAACCATTGCTAAGCACGCAATGTTTTTTACATGAATATCCAGAACGCTGTAATAGTTGAGAGTGACATCGCAGGTTTATATGACCGCTGAAATGTCCTGTGTCCATAAATAAAAATCACGTTAAGATGTAAATCTAGTAAACATAGTGCTACATAAACTATTTTAGAAGAATTGGGCAAACCATTTCTCAAATATCACCTCTTGTGGTTAGAGGTCATCAAACGTACTTTTTTTGAACAATATTGCAAATTTGGGGACGATGCTTGATTCCTAGTGAAACTTTGATCCGGAAAATAATCACGTGTTGGTGCTGCAGTTTGTGACCAGATCTCGAGAAGGTCGGGTTCTGCTATAAGCACTCTAACAATTGCCTGCTGAATCGGTCGTGATCCATTAACTATTAAAGCATCCCGACACGGTGGTAAAAATGTACAGTACTGGAAAAATTATTATGGATTTTTGAGATTTTCGGTATTTTTACATAAAAAGGTGAAATAAACACAATTTATGTATTGATATATGATTTATTTCATATTATTTATGCAGAACGAGTATTTCAGTAGTCTGTTTGCCCTCCTTTAGCAGACTTAAGGGCTTGTACCCGTTTAGGCATGCCACGAATTAGTGTCATGCACAAATCCTTGATTCTGTCAGAATGGAACCAAACTTTTATGAGGCGTTCAATAAGCTGTTTTTTGGTTGTAATGGGGACTTCATGTATTTCATTCTTCAACAGACACCACAAACTCTCAATGGGGTTCATGTCTGGTGAATTTCCTGCCCTCGGAAGCAATTCAACACCATTATCGGCACACCATTTCTTCACCGATTTTGCTGTATGGCATGGAGCCGAGTCTTGTTGGAAAATCCAAGGCCTGTCTCCATACCATTCCGTTACTTGTGGTAGTAGACGGCCTCTA
>SDVV010041089.1:0-10472 GCA_016164225.1 Gammarus roeselii | reverse complement strand
TTATAGTTTGCTCATGGTTCACGTGGTATATAGTAAAGGAAACAACTCACAGTTGAGCTTGTAGTTGCTGATGTTTATTTGAAATAAGGTGACAATTTCGTGGGGGCACGCCCTACATCGTCAGACCAATAAAACACAGTTATCACAAGAGTAGCACACAACGACAAAATACTGAACGGAGCCGGTTAACACAGTGCAGTACTGGCGCCATGGCCTGGGCAGGAAATACGGATTTTTGTTATGCAATTATACAAGCCCTGACATGACCGGTCGATGCAGATTAAGCACTCCGGAAGTTTTGATAGGCTTGGGTTATTTTTAAATTGAAATGTCATATAGAAGTAACATATAAATACTACTGACAACGACTCACATGTAACTTCACATGAACGTTGGTGCAAGGGAGCACACCACTGTGTAACAAAGACTTTACTTGAGTCAATCACTTGCAACGACCAGCGTTCTGGTCACGTGATACAAATTCGTTGGAATGGTTCTTCAAGTCAAGCATCACTCGTCTCTCTTTCTAGTATCTGATAAAAGTTGTGGAATTTAATCCCACAAATGGATAAGCAATCCATTAGAAGACCTCGTACATTTGAGCGTTTAAAGAGCGTCGATTGAATTGGTATTAAAAAGGACAGCAAAGTGGGACGATGTGAGTATCACTGATGGATACACTCTTCAATTGAATTTGCTCTACCAGCAATGACAAAAATGTGACCCAAGACTAACAACGACTCACATGTTAGCCACCACTGAAGTGATGCGTAGGAGCGCACTGCAAAAAAAGGCCGATCATGAACCAGTCCCAAACAACGATTACCTTTCGGCCCATGCACAGTTACTAACAAATATTAACTTGATCACTGCCAGTAAGGACCCACCTGTGACCCGATTAAAACAATGACCTAAATGCGTCCATTTAAATAGATAATTACCAAGGAGGTAACCACGACTGTCAACGACCATATGTTGCAAACTACATTAAGTGGCCCCTCGTGTAGCCCACAACAAGCATTGACCAACACATAACCTACTGCACGCAATGATCCACGTATGACCCACTGCAAACATGTGCCTACTAGTGACACAATGCATTCCATGAACCATGAGTGATATAGCTACTGAAAACAATAACTGACTAGTGTCCCAAGACACTGAATGACCCTTGAGTGACCCACAACAAACATTGACCCACGACTGACACGTTGCAATGAATGATCATCAAGTGACCCACTTTAAACGTTGACCACGAGTGACCCACTGTAAAGAATGACCTTCGAGAGTGATCCCCAACCAATATTGACACACGAGTGACCCACTGTTCAGAATGACTTTCGAGTGATCCCTACAAATATTGACCCACGAGTGTACAACTGCAAATAAGTCCTCTCGTGCCCCACTTAACAAACATTCACCTGCAAGTGACCCACTGCATAGAAGGACCTTCGAATGGTCCCTACAATTACTAGCCCTTGAGAGACCAACTGCAAAGAATGACCCTCTAGTGCCCCGCAAAAATAGAGACCCTTATTCAAGTGACCCGCTGGAAAGAATAACAATCGAGTGACCCACTGCAAACATTGACTCTGCTGCCCAGCATATATTCCGATCACAGTACTGATCTACTACAAATAATGACCCTCGAGTGACCCACTTTGAAGAATAACGATCGAGTGACCCACTACAAACTGACCAGCGTGTAACCCGTGCGTAACCGACTACAAACACTGACCAGCATGTAGCCCACAACAAACACTAATCGTCTATGTACATTGACCCTCGTGTGACCCACTGCAGGGAATGATCCTCGAGTGACCCAACTCAAGCGTTGATTCATGAGTAGCACTCTTCAAACACAGACCATCATGTAACCCACGTACGTTGATCTTCCAGTGACCCGCACTCGTGTAACCCTCGACACGTGTGTAGGCAGTATCTAGGACAGCCAGTCAAGAGTGAGCCCATTCGTCCTGGGACTGCCGATCGAGGACAATATTCGGTGAAAGTGAGGGACCCCCACTGATACTGCTGCAGCTTGTTTCTACTGCTTCTTGTAGCTGCTGCTGCTTGTTGAAGCTCCATTTTATTGCTGCTTACCCTGTTCAGTTGTTGCACCAGTTTGTTGCTAGTGTTGCTTATGCTTGCCGCTGCCGCTGATTGGCGCTGCAGCTGCTGTTTGTTGGTAATGATTATGATGTAATTGTTGTTTGAGCTCGTCTTGCCGTTGATTCCACTGAAGCAGCAGCTGACTGTAGTAATGACTGTGCCGAGGTCATTTCGACCGACACCACGAAAGGTTGTGTTTCTGCTAAGGCGTGTTTTGCCATGGATGATGTTGCAAACACTGCATCTTTCATGCACTCTGCACGTTAGAAGGATATTGAGCGCTATCTAGCAGAAGCCGGCAAGTGCCATTGAATAGTAAAGTTTGCTTGCCTTCGACAGGTTCAGAAAGCAGCGGGTGTGAGGGACGGTTGTATGTACTCTCGGAGATACCCCTTAGGAGCAAGTCTTTCCAGCCTCAGTGTGATGGCCGATTAAATAATGCTTTTTAACGTTATCTTGATTTCCTTGTATGTACTCTCGGAGATACCCCTTAGGAGCAAGTCTTTCCAGCCTCAGTGTGATGGCCGATTAAATAATGCTTTTTAACGTTATCTTGATTTCCTTGATACAAATCATTTGTACAAGTAAGTACACTTCCATGCCCATTGATACAGGAACTAAACTATTAAAACCATAAAACCACATATTAATGAATTAATCGTAACCAAATTTGAAATTGAAATACTTTCGAAATGGCTAAAATTCAGTTTCAGAAATTCACTTGGAAACGCAAAATCATTCCAGTACATTTTGTGGATATGAGAACGAACCTTGGTTTCAAATTGCCCAGAGAAATCATCAATGCGATCACATATCACGAAAAGTAAACAAATTATACATAAATAAAACTTGACTTCGCTTTATGAGTTACTTAGCGCTTCTAAAAAATAGGTCAAGACATTTTAATGAAACCACGGTATAACATGTAGACGTAAAACTAAAATATGTGAAGCATATTTTGGAAAGAGCTTGGTTACATCGCATATGTGCACATCAAACACAAAACAGATAATACAAATCTTCAAACATAATATACATATGTGAACATCTTTTCTAATAAATCTGACGCAAAAGAATGAGCCAACATTTCACGGCCAGTGACGACAAAAACCATCAAATTTTCTTCTTTCTTAGACCATATAATATTTCAAGAGCCTATTCATAATGCAAGGCCAAGGTTCACCCACACAACGGAAAGCTGGTTAGTACCGTAGTTCGAAAAAGAAGAAGGCTGCTGCAGTGTGAGGTGTAAAACCCCTTTTGCTTACGTCATACATGTTGATGGCGCAGCAGGAACTCTCTTACTTACCTCATTGGCACAGCAGGAACCGTGGCTACAATGAATACCGGGAGTAGCTACTATCTCACCGTCCGGTCTACGGGAGTTCGCACATAACATTTTAGCGGCGCGAAGGGTAGTGGAAGGTGGGCGGCGCAAAGAGAATGAACGGACGGACGGTTTTCGGATTATTCATGAGTCATTTATATGTTAATAGGTTATATAAATAGAACGTTTACATATATATTTACGTATGGGTTACCTGTGGTACTTTTAGTACGTTTCAATGCTGGGCATACTGTTTTGAAATCCATTGCATGTCATGTTGCATATGTGCAATTTCAATGCGAGTCCTATGAGTGTTTAAGGGTAATGATAACATACATCTATAAGATAATTTTATTGATAATAAATCTAACAGTTGCTTAATAAGTTACATGCAAAATAAAAGGGTTAAACCCCACACATATCCTTCTTGAACGAATGTTGATTTCCGGACACGTTCATGATGAATTTTTCAACCTTGGTATCATGTCTAAGTCGTTCGCTGTTGGAGAACCGCTCGACTATCTTTTCTACTCGTATATTTGACATAGAAAATACTCACAGTAAAGGCAGTAAGCTTTACAAACCAATGATTGATCACTTTGGATCGGTTTCTGTAGTACAAGTTGTAAGTTTGCATGAGTATTATATTTCGATGCTATAATTCCTCCAAATATTTTTGGAATTAGCCCAAACGAATCAAAAAAGTACTGTTTGCTATCGTTTTTTAATATTAGGATACAATGACCGCTTTTTTTTATCGCTTTCGCTGTTTACAATCATGTAGCCGTTCATTGGATGCATGGACAGCAAAACACCCTAGATAGACCCGTTTCATAATTGGATCGTTCATGAATATTTTTTTGAATTTGATAATTATCCATGATTACTGGAGATATTTAGGGAACACTCTCCTTGCCGAATTTATTTAGATGACACCGAGTGTATAACCTACCAGGAACAAGATCTTATTCGTTGTGAGTGGATTTTTGCAATTCACTGTTATACGTAAGTTTGCTCTTTTTTCTAGGTTAATGACATCTCCACAGTTGGTTGGTCTTGTATCTATAACAAATATAGCTCTTCCTGCAGGGAAATTTTGTCTTGTGATGAGATGAGAGCTGTTACGCGTCCCTAGAGCCGGAAGTGTTTGATGGTATGCTTGGGAGCACTCCCTGGGAAACGATGATCTAATGTTGGTAGCGCTGTTTCCGTTTACATCGGCGGTAACGTTTGTGATGTCGTTGTGCTGTAAGCGATTTGGATTGCGATCATATGCTCCGTCATGTGCCGCTTGGTCAATTAGAAATAGGGCTAATTTATGTGGAATAACCCCGTTGAAATGGGAATCAACGTAGATGGAGTTTTGACTGGTAGGAAACACGATTGTTTTGACAATAGCAAAGCTGTAGTGTATGGTATAACCTTTTTACACCATAATTTGCATGAATCTACTAAATAGATGGATTCTTCATTGTCATGAGTTAGAAAAACGCTACTTGGTTTTGCCAGCTCCAATCGTATATTTCCGCTGACAATATTAAATAGATAACTGTTGCTACCTGCTTCAGTGGTCCCATCATATGTATACCATGGCGTACACTTTCTTGAATCCAAACCTCATTTTCGTTTGATTAGAAAAATTCGCTGTGACGATGGTATCTGGAATGGGTGTTTGCAGTGATTTATGCATCATATTCAACCCTCTATTGTTTAGATCGGAGCTTTTCATGGATTTATAGGCGTTGAGATTATTTAGTAATCCAGTATAACTGTTTCCTTCACACTGAACACCATTTGGGAATGGAGAGTCACTTTGGAACATGCGATGAAAAAATTCGTAAACGATTGTAACATGTTCAGCGATGGCCATCGCGATTCCATCCGCATTTCTAACACGGATTTTCACTTCTGCAGTTATCGAGCCCAAGTCGATCATTCCATTATCGGACCGGGAAATACGGAATTCGATAAAGGAATCGGCAATTCTACCATCATACTGACTGTTGTTTGTACATCGATAATTTATTTCAAATTTCGCCTCGATAGTTGATTCGATTAAATATTTTTTGTTGACGGAAGGAAACATATCAATCACTCCCATTTCATAGTTTTCCGTAGGGGCATTAAGCCCTGTCATGTTAAGAGATGATCCACCAAGCATGTTGTCGGTATAGAGCCTCACCCGAAACAAACGGTAATACTGCTTGAACAGTGGTATTTATTAGTAATTAAGTAATTGACGATACGATTCCGTCTTTCTTCCATGGTTCTTCTTTGATTTACGTTTGTTCGTTACTTTTCCTGTAATCTTACCTCCAAACATGGCTTTCTTTACAACATTCATGAGTGTAGCAATCCCATGTTCCTTGGTTGTTTTTCGCATATCTTTCTGCTCCGAGTAATCGTGTGCCATGTTTCGAGCTATATCGGCAGCTGCAGGCACTACAGTTTTTCGTAGAAAAGGCCATGTACGTCTTACAAGACAGGCTATGGTTGAGAAGAATCCGCTACCCTTCTGGTACGATATTGGATTTGTGAAATGGTCAATGTCATGTAAACTTCCACCGCGTATTTTGGCACGTTTCGCGAATAAAACTTCGTATTGTTTATGCGACGGGTATGCATATACCACCCTCACGATTGCTAGTTACCAAATGACTTTATTTATATCCAGCGTTATATTTATATGGCTCTAGTTTCTTTAAAAATGTAATACGCATAGGCTCGATCCTCCATCCTTGAACGGGATGATACCGTCAACACCATCTCGTAGATCGATGGAAATGGAATCTATGTGACTACGCTGTAATTTTTTATATATGACACGTGCACGGGTAAATGAATAAGATTTATTAATTGGAATAATATGAAGAATATTGACTTGCTAGTAGCCCATAGTACTGCGGGAAATTATATCCGAGTAAACGTTTATGTAGCGTGCATTATCATTCAGGAAGGACATTTTTTCGCTTACGGCACCTTCACCGACATTATATTTACACATCGCTCCGCCCATAAAATCCCTCATTATATCTCCAACAAAGTACCAATTCACCGTAGCTTCAGTATATTTGTATTGCGACATGTTTTGTAGAATAATGACTTTGAACTTTATGCGTTGTGTGGCACTGTCATATTCAAACAAATTTCCTTCATCTCTAGCAATTCGTTTCCTTAACAGACTTTTTCTGATATTGATTTCTAGCTCGTAGATGTGTTCTTTCAATGTATTGCCTTAGTTGTTTTCGCTAGAAACGAACAAAGTAGTTTCATGACCGACTCGTTCATCTTTATCATTAAAATAGTCTACGTAGAATACAAGTTCTACGCTCCACTCTCCCTGTAGCTGTATCCCTGGATAAATGTTGTTAGTAAAACTTGAAGATGTGTCGTTTTGGTACAATTAGCTACTGCCCAGCGATGAGACATAGACAAAAAATCCTCCGGTTCCTGCATCCTGTACTAGGTCCTGAGTCATACTGACAACAAACCGCTTGTAGACATCAATTAATACTTTAACTAATTGGACAATGGAACCTATATGCTCATGAATAAATATATTTTTATTTACATTTGTTTATATATACAGCATTTTAGGAACATTTAACGAATAAAACCTGAGGATGTGGATGTGCTTTCTTCATTCGCGCGAGTACACTCGCCAAAGATGGCCTCACCCGGCTTACGTCTCTTCCAAGTTAAATCCATTCGTACATCGACATCATCATCCACGACACATCGCCTCCTTATTTTAGGGACGATAGGTTCAATTTCAATGGATTTTTTGGGAATGTCTGGATGCCCATAAGCAAGATTTGTGCACGCGTCGACATAGTGAAGTTTGTTTACAAAATTAATGAGGCATTTTCAAATATTGCGTACAGTTTGAAACTGACATGCTTGTGCACGACTGTTGTGTATGGTCTCAGAGTGTGTATATGTTTTCTGGTCATGGATGTCTCTGTATTGTTCATGTCTGATTTTAGCTTGTGTCTGGTAATTGACACCCTTAGAAGCTGATTTTGTGGCGTCGGACGCGAGCAACATACTGGAACACTTTGGTTGCAAACAAAGGATTTCACTCGGGTAGTCATCAACTGTTCCGCTTTTATGTAGTCCCAGTTGTCCTTTCCTTGCTTCATCGTACAAGGTATGATTATTTTGGGTAGTTGGAGAATTCCATGTATTCAGCGAGAGGAATTTGCAGCTTTTTTCGACTCAATGTCATCCATACCTTTGAACTGGAGCAGCAACGAGTCTGTGTCCGAGTAGATGAGCGAGACGTTGTCACCGTATTTGGGTTTCAGTGTGTCATAGAAGAAGCTTTAAACATTTGCTTCAGCTTTCTCAAGCACGTAGAATCCTACTTGAAGTGGATGATACATTCAGAATTTTTTTTTCTTAAGGATCATGATGACTGTTTCAGGGCCGATAGCGTAGCAGTTTTTCAGGAGGGGCTGGCAGCGTGTTTTCGGAACTCGTTGTCTGTGCACACTGCCATTGCCTCTAGACTTCTGTTGAGCGGATTTAACAAAAGCTTCCCGTATATATTATTTGAGAGCAGTTGATATATGGACTTTGATATGTGGACTTGACGATTTGGATATTTTTCATTATGAAGTATTTGAAGACTGGTTCTTGTTTTATGCGAAAAATTCGATGAACTTTGGTCACTTCCGATCCTTGCCTGAGGAATACTTGTGATAATTCTAGGGTCACGAGGTAGTCAGTTTGGGGCGGATGACTAGCCACCAGCTTACGATCTACTCGTTTCCTGTTTCTGAGATGTTCCGAGCCTGCCAACATTTTTTTTTGTGATGGGTGAAACATCGTCCAAGCTAACTTCTTTGTGATGTGGTAGTAGTAGCAGCTCATCTGTTTTTTGTGCAACTTCATCGCTGACTTGGGCATCGATACAGACAATGAACGTGTACTCGCCAGAACAGTCCGCGTTTACCAAGTCGAATGCTTGAGTTTCGTCGGGTGTGAGCTCGTGAATTTCACCAATTATAAGGGGCTTACTCAAGCATCCACTATAAAGACTGTTGAAGTCCCACATCGCTGCTGAAGACACAGGTAGTTTAGGGTCATAGTCTTTGCATCGGGGGTTGTTTATCTTGGTAAGACCTTTCGTCAACGTCACAAATCCGCATCGTGTATTTCTGACAATCATGTGGTGTAGATCGATATCATTGACCAACTCCAGTTTCATCTTGCCTTCGTAGAGGGCGGCTTGAATTGCAAAGCCAGGGGCTCTCATAAAATGGACGGGATCTAGGGTTTAGTCGCGTATCAAGGTCTCTCTAAGTTTTTGGATGACTTCGGCCAGTATCAACGTGTCGATGAGGAGGTAAAGGATATGTAGTCACGCAAAGTCTTGCAGTTGGCTGCCTTCACATTTCAATCACTTCAACATAATCAGAGTCCGATATTCCTTTGCCTCGAAGTTGACTGTAAAAGGCTTGTTGCGATGGGATGTTTGTTTGGTCCAGCACAGAACCCGATGTGATGGCCTCATAGCAGAAATGCCTTTTTCGAATAACGAGTACTAGAACTTTGTCACTGTACCCGACACTGGTGAGATGGGATTTCAGGAGCGGCATGTCATGGCCACTATCTTTGAGATTTTTGGCAAGACTGTCTAAACTTAAGTTGAAGAACGAGTACGATTCGATGAACTTGACACCGTACTTCCTCGTGGCATTGTTCGATGAAACGGAGATGCTGAACATCTTGTCTGTTTTTTCTGGCAATACATGGATATTGGAAAAAGGTTTTCCGTCCAATCCTCTCAATATAATTTTCATGCCATAGTGTGATGCATAGTGTGATGCATTGAACCTATTAGGTCCGAAGACAACCTCGATGTAATGATTATGATGGCGAATTTTTTGTTTACCATTTTTTTCAAAAGCGTCCCCGCAGCATTCACATGTTTTACTAATGCAATATTTTTTCAAGTTTTGTTATGTGAGGACGGGGATGGGGTACAATGGTGAGGTGTTCATGTAATCATTACAATCCAGCAACTTATTCTTGACAAGATGTGTCTCAATCTCCTCAAGGGGGACTGAAATCGAATCGACTTCTTTATCCCCTACAATTTTACCGTCTTTATCTACTATAGTATAACTGTTCATGCACAACTTGTGTATGTTAACTACATGTTTTCCCTCCTAGCTTGGCTTCAGCACAGATTCACAGTCTTAATAACAAACAACGGGTGGTTTCCTTGTTGCGTGCATGACTGAAAATAGGTACATCTCAAGTACAGGCAAGCCTGTACTGTACGAACACAATTCTACTTGTCCAGCTATTGTGCTCTCATTCATACCCTGCATCCAGAATCAAAATGAAAGATTTTCCATTCTATTATCTCTAAATGTATGCATAATAGTAGTGAAACACGGTATGAGCGCGACAGAATTGGCATCTAAGATATGGCCAGGATGGATCGTGCGTTCCTCACTGGCTTCTAAGCTGCCTCTGTATACTCTGACAAGCAAGTCCATAACCTTCCTTCTCTTTTGTGAGCTGATATAGTCTAATGTTAACTTCACAATCTCTTCCTATGACTGGAAAGTTTTCTAAAGCAACAGGCTTATCCAAGGCAAGGTTTGAAAAATTAAAGTGTTATTATACGGGTGATAAGTACATTCCGACTGTCGTCTATCATTTGAGAGGTGTGTATTTTCATGTAAGTGGAAATGCGCTTTCAAGCTAGTGAGAACACAATTATTGTTTTTTGTCTTTATATTAACAATGTGGTGGCGGCCTGGACAGTTTTTGGGCCAAGGAACATATTTGCCGGAACGTTTTGTTCCATTATCCCCTGTCCTTTAGAATTTAAGCATTAGATACAGACACTAGGCCGCATCCCCCAGAAAGGGGGGTGGCCGACGGCAAGGCGCACCTCACATGCTCACACTCACACTACTTAGCCCTTTTGTGCTAAAGGGTCCGGCCGGTAGCCCCTCAACTTACACTCTGGGTCCCGAATGTACCGAGGAACCGTCGTCATCAGCAGGGCCCG
>SDVV010041088.1:0-10472 GCA_016164225.1 Gammarus roeselii | reverse complement strand
GGCCTAACGTGATGTGTGCGGTCAGACGATCGTAGCCCGGCCTAACGTGATGTGTGCGGTCAGACGATCGTAGCCCGGCCTAACGTGATGTGTGCGGTTAGAAGATCGTAGCCCGGCCTAACGTGATGTGTGCGGTCAGACGATCGTAGCCCGGCCTAACGTGATATGTGCGGTCAGATGAACGATGACTGTTTTGGATTGTTTGGTTTGGTCCTGACCGTGCAATTGTCGTGGTCGAACCGTCTGACAGACACGTGGGAGTTCCATGAGACCGTTCGGTCTTCTAGTTTTCGGTAGTTATGAATAAACTTCCTCACCTACAGCATGTGTGATTTATTTTTGACCCAAAAAATATTTGGTTGTGAAGAAAGAGATCGTGAAAGTTTGAACTCAGATGTTATTAAACCGAGAGATGCATTTGAATGATCCGGTAAATTTGTTCATGGCATGACTACTGAATGTTGTAACGACGCAAACATCGCGCAGCGTCGGCTGAAAGTGTCAGTAGATTCTCTTGAGCCAATGACAAGTTAGGGTTCGAATTTACGACAGAAGCAGCGCAAGGCTTGAAGAAAACTTCTAGTCTGAGACATAACGCACTAACTTACATACAAAAAAATTTATTTGCAAGTGAAATGTTCATCTACACATTAAATTCTTCCATGTGTTGGTACTTATATCTAATTAGCACACAGCCACTCGCCACGAGAGCATTCATGGCTGCCTGAACGAGCACGTCCAATATACACGCCCACGATGTATGATGTTCGACATCTCTTTCAAGTTAAGCTTTCAGTAGCTTGGTTGCCCAGGCCGTCCATCACCCACGAATGTCATCAATTTAAAATATGTTTACTCTCCTCGTTCGAGCTTAATCCAGTTGTTGTTGTCCAAAGACACCGAAGTATGCTTTGAATAATGGTTCGTATTTTGCCTCCTCGAGGAAATCCTGTCGACCACAATCGGTGTACCTAGACAGTTGCATCTGTCTATAATGGTTCATGAACTTTTAATGTTTATTCTTGTCGTACTCTACTGCATTCAGATCAGTGATAACCGTTAGTGACGTAAACAAAATCTGGCGTCTTCGACATTGGGCGACTAAATAGCGAGACAATTATTTTTTCCCCACGTTTCAGATGCGTTGATAACTATTCTTATTGATTTGATGTGCAGCAAAGGATTATTCTGTTCATTTTATACACATGCATTTATGAAGATATGCCGTGTTCCTTGCAAGGCTCGACTATACTATCAATATTATACATGTGATGGTTCTTGCAAGGATCATCTATACTATTAATATGATACATGTGATGGTTCTTGCAAGGCTCATCTATACTATTAATATGATACATGTGATTATAAACAATTACTGTTCGTCAAGACTCACTAAACAATTGCACTTTGAATGTATTGAACATGATATCTACGACTGAACGTTGACGTTCAACTTTCTCATCACTGTCTCCATAGGGAAAACAGCATCTGGCTTGAAAACTTTCATTCGCTTCTGCATGCTCTTGCAGTCGGTAGACCTTTTCTTATGAAATTTTCTCCTCATGGAACCAGGCTTAGCCACGAAAGGATTGAGGACAGGCTTTGATGAAGACAATTTAGTTCTCTATTGCTGTCTCACTACCACATCAGGATCTATATTTTCTAGTTAATTTTGTGGCAAAAATTACCGTTGCGCATGTAGATGTTGTTCTGAAATTGAGTTCGATTATACGAATTTGATGACACCATCGAGTATGGTGTAATGTAAGTACATACATACAATTTTTTAAATTCACTGTCAGTGCGGATATTCTGGGTAAATTGGCTCATTTTATCAAATAATTTACATAAAAAATATTTGTAGCACATTTTACGATGGGAGAAATCTGAAAAAGAGTCGTTTCAATAAATGGATCGCAAGATCATCAAGTGCAACAAGATCGCAGTGCCAACATCAGTGCCTGGTTGTAAACGGAGCTAACACGTGACTTCAGTACAAAGACCCAACGGTTCATCAATTTCCTGTTCATTGGTTGTTTTAAATTTCAACATTTTGGACTAAATCTAGTCATTGTAAAGTCGTTTATTTCCGAACAAATTTGATCGTGATGGGATCTTTGTTTTCAAAGATAAAGTTTAGTTGAGGAGTCGCACGCATTCATCATTACTACAAAATAAAAAATAAACACTTTAACTAGAGAAATAATGTTCTTCGCCACGACAGGTCACGTTTGTCTTCTGCCACCAACACTTTATTCGTTACAAAAAAGACCAACTGTTCATATTTTCCACGAATAATGCAATCAAGGAGCAATTTACTCGTACCTAGCTTTATTTAATATTTTAATTAAAAAACCTAAAAGGCATTTAAAAAATATATTTTATTCCGCAAATATTCAGTGAATCATCCTTATAATATAGAGGAATATATCTTTCAACAGTCACCAAAATGAACTGTCGATTCAACAATCGAAACTTCATATTATGTCTCCGTTGTTCGACATCAACACATGCCTGTCCTGTGATCAACGTAGGTGAGGTGACGAAACTCTACTGATCTCGGAGTCTACTGATATTGTAGATATGCTACTTAGCTCTAGTCTACCAATATAGCGGGTATGCTACTGAGCTTACAGTATAGTCTACAACTATAGTAGATGTGCTACTGATCTCATATTCTACAACTATAGTATATGTACTGCTGATCTAATAGTCTACCAATATAGTAGATATGCTACTAATCTCGGAGTCTACTAATGTAGTAGATAGGCTACTCAGCTCTAGTCTACAAATATAGTAGATATGCTACTGATCTCATAGCCTACAACTGTAGTTGATATACTGCTGATCTCATTGTCGTCCAATATAGTAGATATTCTGCTGATCTCATAGTCTACTACTATCGTAGATATGCTACTGATATCATAGTCTACTACTATAGTAGAGATGCCAATAACTAAATGGTCACGCTCATCGCTAAAGTTGTTTCCTTCTAAGCTGGGGAAAGCCCGGGGTCAGGATTCGTAATTTTAAAGTATCTCATCCCTTCTGTTTTGGTCGCTATTCGGTCACGCTAAGTAAAGGGACTGAAGTATTGGGAATTCGTCGAAGCGTGATTGTAGCCCACCTCCCGTGGAGAACGATTTCCTTGACGTCCTTCTTTGTCTCTTCTCAGCAAGAGTCTCTTTCATGAGCACACATGCCCGAGAAAGTCGCAAGCTCTTACACAGTGCCGAGCTTTTCTGCCATATGGCCCACTATTGTCAGGTAAACTCTCTGTTATTAATTCGTGAAGATGATTCGTCGTTTGCACATGCGAGCGTGACGGTGGCGCCATATGGGAGCTGCGGCGGAGGTTTTAGTCGGTATGCACTCACTTTCGTTTGTGTTAAAAGCTCGCCGTGCGTGTGTACTGGTCACGGTGGTTGTTACCCATGTATGGCGCACTAAAGTGGAGGGCCAAAAGGGAAACCCTGCCTGATGTGGGGCACAAGCACCATTATGTAAAGGGCTGGCAGGTGTACGGGTCTGGCAGGTGTACGGGCTTGGCAGGTGTTCGAGTGGCTTGCTGAACGCTTCTGTCAACTGACGCATGACATGGATATTTTTCTAAACTCTCTTCTGCTCACCACAACATGTCTTGGCGAGAAGCACTTGGCATTTCTTTTATTCATCATCAGTACGTTGTAGGCCTTGAAATAACAGGGCGTGGTGAATAGTTCTATTCAGAATATTGACTGAAGACACATTTTTCTTTGCTATTGTTCAATATTTTGCTTATGATACATGCACTGAAAAATAATAAATAATAGTTGAGACTATTAAAAAACAAAATAATATTTGTAAATGATAGGAGAACACACTGCCTGGAAAGTGCATGATGAGGGGTACTCAAAACAAGCCCTCTTATTTAACAGAATAGTATTCATTATTTCTTTCTAGCGCAGTATTGCCTTATATGATATACAGCAAACAAGTTGCCCACTGAGACAGACAACATGCAGGTCGACGGATTCCCATGTATGTGCTGCCCTGTTTTACTGCTGCAGGTAACCTATGCGCCTCCCTGGTGCTATTCAAGCAGTCTTGGAAACTAGATTTCAAACTGATAGCTTTTAAATTGAGGGGATATTATTTTCCACAAATTTCCTGATCGCCAATGCATAAAGACATTGTTTATTTTCAAAGACACTAAACGCATTCCTACGTTCTTTTAATTTAACTAGTTACCGACGACCCTGCCTCTTGTAAATAATGGCATTGTCCTTCTGTATTAGCACATACTTTTGATGCTTTGAAAATTCAAGGAACATATATTCAAACATTGCTGTTAAAAATACGTCATATAAACTATTATCATACCGGAAGGGTTTACATTTGTTTGTTGAACCAATTCCAGTACATCAATTTATATTTTCTGAACCACAATAGGCATAATCACAATAGAAAGCAACTCTTATTGCCCATCATCCCATCCCACGTATGCACTTGTGCCGTCATTAATATGGGGACGCAAATCTACTGGAGTCCATGCACTTTGTTGAGAACATTTGGGAAGAGAGAACCTGCCTACAGCAAGTCAAGACCAACGTGCGCTTACAAAAAGACTACGACCTGGCAGATGAAAAAAGTGAAGCAGATGTTAGAGAACAGATTAGGGAGACACAGTTAAAGAGTAGAAGGCGCGTAAGGGATCCAGTGCAGGGCGCGGCAGCTATATAATGGAGGTTAATAACGGTAACAGAACAGAAGTTCGAATTGCGTCTCTGAATTGCTTTGGCTTAGCGGAAAATTGGGAAGCATATGTCGCAGACCTTTGCAAAACAACTCAGTTAGTAGCTTTGCAGGAGGCGTGGCTTCATCCCTGGCAGTTTAATTTACCGTCCTCTCTGGGAGAAAAGATAGCTTCATTCGCAATCTCCTCTGTCGATGAGACGAGGGAAATCAGGGTGGGGAGGCCACATGGCGGTTTGACATTCATTTGGAAACAATCTCTGAGCCCACATATAAAAATTAGACACTACGATTGTAATAGAATTCTGGCCCTGAGCGTTACATTTAACGAGACCTATGCGCTGTTCTCAAATGTTTACTTCCCTGTCAACTCAGGTGAAAATATGAGGAATATCTCAGATGCATGGGTGTTCTTGAGGGTATATTGGAGAGTAGGGAAGGGCAACAAGTGTGTATTTTAGAAGATTATAATGCCACCCCACACACAAAAAGGTTCATTGAGATGGAAGAGCTATTTGCTGATCATAATGTTCCACTTCAGTACACCTGGCTGCTGCCACCTGACACGTACACGCACGTGAATCACGGTTCTCTTTCCACCTCATGGATCGATCATTTTGCTTTGTCTTCGCTGTTATTAGATGCAACAATTTCCTGCCACTTGCTGTCAGATGTTGCCTGCACGGATCACCGTGTTTTAGGGGTAATTTTGTGTGTAGAGGGAATGCAGACTCCCAGACAACCTAACTCTCGAGAGGTTAAGACGATTGATTGGAATTTTGATAATGAGGGACTACTGGACAGATTCTATGCTGAGCTCGATGTCTTTCTTACAAATATCCCTGATAGGTTTCTCAGAGTGAATGAAGGTGGTGATAACGTAAGATTGAATGATCTGTGTGGCTGTACGAGGCAGTGTATATTAATTGCAGGACGGCGTGTTTTTGGCAGTAGAAAACCAGTCAAATATAACGTCCCAGGCTGGAATGAACGAGCTCGAGATCTGAAATATGCTGTACGAGACGCCGTATTTAATTGGAATATTGCTAGAAGGCATTGGCGAGGTCAACTTGATGTAGCAATTAGGATATCAAAGTCATGGTTTCGTAGATAACTACCCGCGTTTTTGAGAGAGAACGAGCAACAGTTGCGCGCGCAGGCTCTTCTAGCAAAACTGCGAGAAGGTAAATGTAAAGATTTCTGGAAAGAAAGTCGGTTACTCAGTTCAAAAATGAAGCACTTCCACTCGCGGTGGCGGGCGTAACAGAGGAAGAAAACATTGCAAGGGTGGGGGGGGGAGCATTCCCAGCACATTGCTAATTCTGTTGACACGGAAGAGAATAAAGGTTGGGTGCAAAACGCCCTCGATAATGATTCTGCTGTTAACGAAATGGTTTCTGTGGCAGAGGTTAGGAGCGTTGCCAAAGGCCTCAAAAATACTAAAGCTGATGGAAATGACGACACACCGAATGAAGGGTTCACGAATGCTTCCCACAGACTGACTGCAGTGCTTGCTCTCTTCCTTTCTGGCTGCATTCATGTCAAGGAGCTACCAAGCGAGGTAATGCATATAACTGTGATTCCTCTTCTGAAATGTAAAACGAAGGACCCTTCTGATATAAATAATTATCGCCTCATTGCTATTGCCACCTCAATTTCCAAGGTTCTTGAGCAGGTTATTCTTGCAAGATTGCAAACATTTCTGTCTACCGCAAACAGTCAGTTTGGAATCAAAAGGGCCATGGAACTGAAATGGCGATATTCGCATTGAAACAATTTGTTGAGTATTACAGAAGTGAATACTCGCCTGTTCTTCTGTGTATTTTAAACGTGAAGAAAGCTTTTGATAGAGTAAATCATTGGACTGTATTCATAAAGTTAATTGAGAGAGGAGCCTCTCTTCATATTGTGCACTTGCTTGTATTTTGGTACAGGGAACAGGAATTCCTAGTGCGGTGGGGCACATCGAAATCGGCCACTTACCATTGTAACAACGGAATCTGGCAGGGAGGTCAGATATCGCCACTGTTATATAACGTGTACACTGATGAGTTGAATTACCTTCTAAGTAGAGAAGATTAAAGATGTCATCTCGCTAACTGCTGTGTTAACAATCTTATTTATGCAGATGATATGGTGCTGTTAGCACCGACTCCCTCAGCAAAACAAAAGCTTCTTGATATCTGTAATAATTTGCTGAATTTCATGATGTTGTATATAACACTGCAAAAACTGTATGTATGCTATTTAGACCGAAGGGTCCTAGTTACTACCTATCGACTGAGACAAAACAAGGCGGTGTTGCACTGGATTATGCGCATGAATTTCAATATCTGTGGCACATCATCACAGCAGATTGCACCCATGACAAGGATGTTGCAGAGCAAATAAGGCGGCAAAATGCAGTTGGTAACATGTGCTGCCTGATACGACAATTCTCGTTTGCACCAAGGGAAGCTAAAATCCAGCTCTTCAAATCATATTGTTACCCGATTTATTGTAATGCACTGTGGAGAAAATACTTTCAATATAGCGTGAGGAAATTGGCAGTGAGTTATAATGACACATTTAGACGGCTGATGCAGGTCCCTTGCTCGACGTTAGCGAGCAGGGTTTTTGCTGAAAACCAATCAGACAGAGTTGTATGCCGTAACTTATTCTTAGTTGTGTGCGGTAATTCTATAATTTTTTTCTCAATGTAACCCTAAACTAAGATGTCTCAATTGTAATACTATGCCCATGCTGGTTTGGTAATAAAGCATTTATTATTATTATTATTATCGTTATTATTATCATTACCATTATTATTATCATTATTATTATTAATAATATTATTAATGTCGGTAACAGGCCTACGAGTGTCCTGATCGTGTCAGTGTGTGAGTTTCCGTGTCCGCGGAGCTGTCCGTCCACGGTATAGAAAGTGACAGTCGGCGGCGGTTGCTCTGCTTAGCGCTGCCTGATCCGTTTCCGCACTTGCGGTGCGGACGGACGCGGACAATAAAAACGCGGGAAAGCAAAGTATATTGAGTGTAGCAATTGTTAGTGATAAATGCAGGCAATTAGATGCCATTTGCCAGATGCCATTGGTGTGGATGGAAGGAGCCACAGAAGAGGCAGCATAGGCCGGCTTAAAAGAGAAATGCTGTTGCGGATTTGAATAACATAATTGTTGGTATAATATTATTATGCACTAATTTGTATCTTTTTGTTTATGTTGAAAATATGGATGCGGATTAGTTAGTGTTAGCTGAAGCAAGTCGCAAGCACAACCGCCCATATCAATGTCCATACTTGGAGTTACGAGGTTTATGGTCCAGCAGTAACATTCCATCTTCTCTCTTCTGCAACTGACGTTCACGTTCTTAGGTGCCTTCGTGCACCCGATCCTGGAATCGAGAACATCAAATTGACTCCATATGTATGAATATCATATACATATGTGAACATATATTCACATATACACATTTTATTATTATATATATTTATACATACATATATATATATTAATGCCAAATTTTTTGATAGAAACATTAGATTTATTTGAGCCCAGATAAGAAGTAATTGTGCTTCTTAAGACTTTTGTGTTATAATATATGATACGCATTTTACCTTTTTTTTGTGCGCCTCCTATGATATATAAATGAGTGATTGAGATTTCGTTCTTGATACTGGTGACTCAATCAAGCATATTGTGATGCCAGATACCTAGATGGCTGGTTTCACGATAGCATATTATACATCATTTCCACTTACCCCAATTGTAAAAATAACCATAAATCTTGACTCAGTTGACATATTAATAATTGACTCGATTGTAGACTGACCTGTTTCTAAACGTACGTTTAATATACGTCAGACACGTGTTGTGTCATTTATTACTCCAGCCTGGCGGAACCACATCACTGAGCATATCGCACCCTCCTGCCATGCGTGTCGTCAGCTGTTGTGACCATATTATCCCTCTAAGTCTCGATCGCCGTAAACACGTCACCGTTTGTTGCGAAACGTTAATTGACAATGCGGAAACGCTTTCTACGCTACCGTTCGTTTCTTAGCAACAGCGCTGTTACCTAACGCGGTCGGGCTGATCAGCTGATCTGTACCGGTACACGGCAGCAGAGAAGGGATATGCTCGAGCAAAGTGTTTAGACGGACGGAATTCGGTTCATAGGTTAAGTTCATAGGTTCATAGGTTAGGTTCATTAGGTTCATAATTCCATAGGTTAGGCTCATTGGGTTCATAGGTTCATAGGTTAGATTCATAAGTTAGGTTCATAGGTTAGGTTCATAGGTTAGGTTCATAGGTTAGGTTCGTAGGTTAGGTTCATAGGTAAGGTTAATAAATTTATATTTTAGGTTCTTAAGATCATAGGTTCATGCAGGGGATGTTGACGTGTGTTTACAATCCTCGGATATAAGGGATTTGCTGTATTGTGTAATTGAGGAATAGTACTACTATAAATGCCTTGAAATAAGCTAGTTAACAGAATTTTTGTTGGAGTGGGTTTTAGATTTCATTGTGTAATATCAAATATCTAGTTTCGTTTCTGTTCGACGTATATTTGGAGTACGTACTCCAAAAACGTAAGTTTACAAATATCCTTTCATTTACCACTTCCACAACGCCAACAGATAAACTCCTTTCGATTGATGTGTAGAAGGAAGACTTATTCTCTCCACACCACCAACCAATTTAATTTGTTTCGATTGATGTGTAGAAGGAAGGCGTTTGTTGAACGTCCTTGGTCATTGACCGACCAGACACACATCCAGAAATGAATTAGTTATTCCCTATTCTTTAGTGTGATATTTATTACTGAGGTTCAGCCAGTCATTGTAGAATATGCAGCTCAGGAAAATCCCAGTAGAGGAAGGGACGCAATATAAGCTGTTCAAGAGGATCCCAGCAAAAGAAGAGACGCAAAATATGCAGTTTAGGAGGATCCTAATAGAAGATGAAACGCAAAATATGCAGTTCAGGAGGATCCTAACAGAAGAAGGGACGCAAAATATGCAGTTCAGGAGGATCCTAACAGAAGAAGGGACGCAAAATATGCAGTTCTGGAGGTTCTTAAAAGAAGAAGGGGCGCAATATGTCCAGTCAAAAGGCTTTGCGAAAAGGTTTAGGACAACACAATATAGTACTTTAATCTTGGAAATAATAAACCTGTGAATAAATTACGTGTACGGCAACTAATATGAAACTATGAAGTATGTTGAAACAGGTATTGATTGACAGCTGAAAGGTACTGAGCAACGGCAAAGATTAATTTATAAGTGTAATTCACGATCTCTTCTCACACCAATTCATGAAGTTGGCAGCGTGCTTTATGTGCTTCTCTCCTGTAAACACAGCTTACAAAAGTCATCAAAGATCCCCTGAAGAAACAGGGTTAACAGGTTACAAGGAATTTGCCGTATAAATAAATATTTTATGCTGTTGTAGAGCTGGCTGGTACATGCTCGGGAAGGAATCAGTCTATTATAATGTACTGTTGTAGTGTTTGGCAGGTGCATGCTCGTGAAGTCATCACTCTGTTATAATGTATTGTTGTAGTGTTTGGCAGGTGCATGCTCATGAAGTCATCACTCTATTATAATGTACTGTTGTAGTGTTTGGCAGGTGCATGCTCGTGAAGTCATCACTCTGTTATAATGTATTGTTGTAGTGTTTGGCAGGTGCATGCTCGTGAAGTCATCACTCTATTATAATGTACTGTTGTAGTGTTTGGCAG